>VZRN01004397.1:87429-133617 GCA_013397935.1 Dasyornis broadbenti
TTTTGGGTTTTTGTTTGGTTTTCTTGGGCGTGGTGGAGTGTGTGCGTTCAATTTTATTCCTACTGTCTTAACATCATTAACAGTTTTGTAAATCTACATTCATTCAATGTGCGAGTGCTTGTGAATCAATCTGACCTGTTCATGCGTCTTACACAGCATAAAACTTCTAAGGCTTTTTGGGTTTTTTTTCTATTTGGTTGGTTGGTTTTTTAAGTCTAGAGCTATATTTTGTGTTTCAAACCATAGGCTTATTTTTCCAAATAAACTTGAGGTAATATAAAGTGAGTATTTAGTTGTTCTGATGGTCTACTACGCAGGAAAGGAGAATGTGGTCCTTTCATAAATGTCTTCACATGGGAAGCTGTTTTTCACCAATTATTCTTCCCTTCTTCCTCTCCCCTGCAAACAAAGGTGTGATTACTCATGGGGAGTGTGTATTTTGCTGCAGTTTGTGGGAAGTGGTTGGTCTGCTGCCTACATGTCTTTGATTGCAAGCTCTGCTGGAAGCAAGCTCTATTTTGAGCTTTTTCTTTAATGTTTTTTATGGATTGTATTTGCAGGTTTGAGGGGTGTCTCTTCTTTCCCTGCTCTTCTCCCCAACCCTCTTCTCCAAATTTCAAAAAAAAAAAATGGATTTCAGGATGTTAAATATTAACATCTGAAGTATCCAACTGTGCTTTTATTAAAGGTCTTTTACACTCTTACTAACGTCATCAAAACCCTGGTTGTTAGATTACTAATCAAAGTAAAATTGCTGCGATCAGGACCAGTGCATAAAATAAACATGAGGAGAGGCTTCACTAGGAAACCTTTCAGTGGATTAGGTTGTAACAAAGATGTAGCATTCAAGTAAAGGACATTAGATAATGAATATGCTTTTGGAGTAGTATTCTTATCATAAAATCATACTGGTTTTCTGGGAAATAGCCTTAGTCTAGTTCTGGAGTTACCAGATAGGATGCAACACTGTACTTGCAGCCATTTTTGAAACATACAGAGTAAAAGGTAGAACTGAGTTCATGTCTGAAGTAAAAAAGACAGTGTTTTTCACAGTTGTTCTTAACATGGAATATTGAATTACTTTAAATACTCTTTTTTTCTTGCAGAAAGCATTAAGTATGTGTATCACTCTTTCCAAACCTGATGCCTTCAGTTTGTTTGTTGAAATTTTTCATTCTGTCCCCTTTGAATTTCTGCTTCTTAACTTTGAAAAGGAATAACTAGAACTGATTATGCTATCCAGCACAAATAGCACATATTATAGAAAGATGGAGATTTTGTAGAACATTGTACCTGTGTGTTACACATGTGAATGTCTCTTTTTGCCTACTAGTACATGTGAGAATTGGAACTAATTGGAATATGTACAATACCTACATCTCTTCCTCAGACTGTTTACAGTTTACAGTTTAGGGCTGCGTATCAGTTGAGGTGATTGGGTTTTGTGTGTTGTTTTGCATGTTATTAATGTGTTCTGCTTCTATTTTTCTGGTAGTTACAGTTGTAGTGGTTTGGGGTTTTCTTATGATTTATTTTTTTCTTAGGTTTTTTGGTTGGTTAATTGGTTTTTGGCTTTTTCTTTTCCCCAAGCTTTTGTCTCTACACCTGAGTGGCTTACTCAACTTTTGCATTAGCAATATTTCTGTATCACCTTTGTGGCAATGGCATGCAAGATTATGTGCTTTTAAGTATTTGCCTGAATGAAGGGGTCATTTATATCTTCAGTTATCTGCAGAGACTGTGAATCAGATCCTTCTCCACACCTGGAAGTGATAATTTGAAGTGTCCTGCATTGCCCAAGTCTGCCATGTGTTATTTTAGGATGTCTGCATAATCAGTTTGGGGAGAATATTGCATAAACATTCTATCTCACCTTTTTACCTGGTTAATGTAAATGTACATGTAGTGGGGGGTGCACAATGATATCAGAGGCGTAAGCTGCTGTCCCATCTACCCTAAACTGATGTAGTGTTAACCTCTGCTTGAGTGCTGACAGTTTTAATTTAATTAGATTTTTGGAGGAAGGCGTAAGTGTTGAATGCCATACTAAGATTTTGAAAATATTTGTTCTGAAATACTTTTTGCTGAGGTGAATCTTTAATGCCCTTTCATAGAACATCTAATAACATAGACCAGTTATTACCTTTTAGACAATACAAAAGTGTGTTTTGCTCATGAGAGTTACAGGATTTATCGAGATCTGCATTGTAAATTATTGTTATTAAGTTGGCAGCTGACAGAAAATATGCTTGACTGAAATGCTGTTGAGGGGAGTGAAGTTGGTTAATGTGAAACCTCTATGTAAAGGTGTTTAATGATGTTGTCATTGTAATACTGTTGGATCTCAAAGGATTCTGGTTTTAAACTAATCAGAGACTTGGCAGTAATACATTTTAGAAAATAAAAGAAGTTCATGTCTTAAAATTAGGGTTGACTTCTTAAAGACTAATTTTGCCTCAGGGCAGTGAATAGGTTCAGATAATGTGATCTTCAGCTTCCTTTTTCAAGGCTGTTTTGATCTCTAAATGTTAATATCATCTCGAGAAAGACTCTTTCAAATTTTTTGTTTTGAGGACCATCAAGATTTTTTTTTAGATTCCTTCCTTTGACCGTGTCTTTTTAAGTGCTGGAGAAGTTTCTTCCCTATGTTTAGGGTTAGAGGATAATTTGGACTGCTTATCTTCTTCGACAGCAGATTCAAGATGATCAAGAAGTAGAACGAGTAACATCTTCTTTCATTTCTTTATGGAGAAATAGGTGGAATCTGGTGTTGCTTCACTGTCTAGGAAGGAACACAAGCAGACTGTACTGGAGTGATGTAAAGGCTAAACTGAAACTCCCTTGCTAGTCAGGAAGTAAAGGAATACCATGTGATTCAGGGACTAGGAATGCATGAACTTTACTGTGCTAGAGCACAGTTTAATGCAGCTGCTACTGTTGTTCTTTAATTGCACTGCTATAGAGGTAGCATCTAGCCAGCAACTAGAAGATGGCAATATAAGTTTCAGAGTACTTAGTCCCTCTTGTGTGTGTATATATATAGATTTCTCTTTCTGTTTTAAAAAAATCCATATAAATACAAAGAATCTTGATTTATACAGCAGTTAACAGTTTTGCCTGTTTAATGCCGTATATACAGTTTTATTACAGATGTTGCTGTCCCTGATGAAATATATAAAGCAGAAAATGCTCCTCTCTTTAAAATTTTCCTAAAGTTCATTAGTAGAACCAAACCGTTAATGTGACATAAACCGAATTCTGAATGTGTGCCTGGTGCACTGTCCTTAGCTTGTCCTATGGCTGGGTTAAGGAGTAATTCAACAAAGTATTACATGCCATATGTTATGCAATACTTTGGCACCAGGGATGAGTAGCTCAACCCTTAGCACTGAATGCCCTTGGTTTTGCTGGTTTATATCACAACTTTAACCTTGCTTTAAATGTAGTTTTTGGGTGTTAATTTAATTTGGCTGCTCTGTATGTGAGACATCTTGCCTGAGTGAATTTAATTGCACCATTGAGTAAAAGTAAAGCCATGAACACTGATGCACTAAAATTCTAGCAGAGGTATAAGGTTTAGTTTTATATGGCTTCTTGTTTGGAGTTATTAACTATATGGAGGAATAAACCCCCTTTAAAACTCTTTTTTAAAACATTACAAAACCCACAATGTAAAGTTGCCATGAGCCAGCCAAAAATAATACATATGGCATTCAGGAGTGCAGTTGCTAATTGGCTGCTGCCTGAGAAAATGGTACACTTGGCTTCTACTTAACACTGTGGGTTTGGCAGAAAGCCAGATTTGGGGTGAAGTTGTGAATGAAGCTGCATGTGGTTAGGGAGGAGTTCAAATGATTCATGTCTTGGAAGTTGTAGTAAGCAGTGCAGTATGTACTTGGGTAAGCAGCTGGAGGAAACTCCTCACCCATGTCCTCCCCCACAAACCTTTTCCTACACCTCCACTTGTGTCTCTATGTGGGGACCATATTCTGTATCTCAGTTTTTAAATCATTTACTGAATTGGGCTGTTTGGAGATTTAATTCATGTTTCAACATTTCTTTTCTTTTAGATGGAGAATGGAGAGGAAATAGAAATAGAGGAATTCTATGTAAAGTACAAAAACTTGTAAGTAAAGTTACAGGTTTGATTGCTATCCTTAAGTTCACATAACTTCCAAATACCTTTCAAAATTGGTTTTGTAATTGATACAATTTATTATCAGACTTTAAACATATCTAATGTTTAATCCAAAAGAGTGACAAATAAACAGGGAAATACCTTGCATTGGTGGTACAGGGTTTGACAGTATTGTCTTAGTTCATGTTCTCTCCAAAATTAAATCCATAGGTAAAATTGCTCTGCTGTTAAATACTTTAAGACTCATTATACATGCAGGCTCGTGAGCTCATACCTGTGTAGCTGTGTAGGTCTAACTGCAACTGGAGAGTAAGTGTGTGCAAATTACTCAAAAATAACCCTTCATGTTGTTTCAAAAACAAGATTTATGTTAAGCAAAATGTCTAAGATAGCAAACAAATGACATGGCTTTCAATATTCCTGCAGATCGTTACCCCTTCATGAGAGGAATGTAGTCATGGCGAGAGCAGCTTGTTTCACTTCTGAACTCTGAAGCTGCAGTGCAATCAGTGTTTGAAATAAAGCACTTCATAGCTGGATGAGTTCACTTTTCTTGTACAAAAATAGCACACCTTGTTTATTTTTACCAAATTTTCTGTCTGAGGGACAGAAATCTGCTTAAAGGGAGCTTATGGCAGCTAAGTGCACATAGTTGACTTCACTTCAAATATGCTATCATTTTTGTACCTTTTGCACGATATCGTTTATTGCATAGTGTTTAATAGCTTAATTGTGCTTTGTTTAGTTCTGTTACATAGAGATGTAATTTTTGTATTAACTGTTGTGAGTTAGCAATAGAACTTTTGACAAACTCTAAATTTATGGAGTGAAACAAGTCACTTTGGCAGAGATGCTGTTCCTTACTCTGTGTTGTTACTGTAGAACTGCATTTACAAGGGGTTTTCTTTTCTCTGTCAGTCTTAAAACTGCAATTGACTCGCAACTTTGAATTACAACGGTATTCTCACAAAAAAAATTTATATAGGAAGTTAATACTTAAAATATTTGCATCTTTTCATTAACATATAAAAATCCTACTCTTTGCTAGAATATGATGCAAAATAGTGAATTTATCATGTGTCTTGTATAACAATTATGTTTTAAGTATGCCCACTAAATATCATCCTAGCTTTGTGCCAAACTAAGCATAGAGGGTATGTATTTAAATTTTGAGTGGGAGTTGTTTCTGTTTCCTGACAAGTTTCTCTATTAGTAAGTGTAATTACTTTGAGTAAAGATGATGGGTTAATAACCTCTATGATAAAGAAGACAGTATCCAGTTTTCCAAGCATGGCACTACGATGTGCTGGGATGATCTAGTTATACTAGTGGAATACAGGAGTGCAATAGAAGCAGAGTTTTGAGTAAGATTTTTCTGTTTCATCTTCTAGTTCTTACCTTCACTGTCAGTGGGCGTCTGTGGAAGAGCTGGACAAAGACAAGAGAATTCAGCAGAAGATTAAGCGGTTTAAGGCAAAACAGGGCCAGAACAAATTCCTTTCTGAAGTACGATTTTTTTTGTTTGATTCTTTCGGGTGTTTAAGGAATATTCTTACGAATTCTTTTTCTGTATACAAGCAGTATATTTTGAATAACTGTGTGATATATCAGTAGCTCTTTCTCTAGTATAAAGCATAACCGTTCTGGAAGCAAGTCTTGCAAGTTTATGAAAGTCAAGTGATCAATCCTGACTATATACTTTTTCCTATAGTTTTTGAAGTGAGTGGCTAATTATTAGTCTTGTAAGCCTGACTGAATCAGTACCATGTCTTTTTTCTCAGGAGCTGATTATGCCAAAAGAAATGCATGCCATTTTTCTGTGTTATGGACTGCTGCTCACTAGGGATTCTAAGCCTTTTATCATCAATTTAATTTCACTTAGAGCCATAAGCAGTAATGTGGCAGGGGTCCTGTCAATAAAAGACCAGATTTGCTGATTTATATCTCTGAAAGATTGCCTTTTAGAAAAATGCTGTCTTTTAAGAAAAAAAAAATTTGTTCATGAGCTACTGTATTTATTTATTTATATTTATTTTTATTATATCATTCAAGCTGAAATAAAAACCTGTTGCAAATTGAAAACTTTCATCTGTTCTAAGTGAAGATACCTGGAATTGTTTCCATTTTCTTTTTTTTAATCTGTTTCCAAGTGGGTCAAAAGTTATTGTAAATATTTGGAATTCGTTCTTGTTTTAGAAAAAGCTTTTAAAATATACAATCTTTAGTCCTTTTGGATGTCTCCTCTGTTGGAGCGGATCTTAAACTATAAAATAAAATGCAATGCTTTAGTGTGCAAGAGAAGTTGTTGTTTAAGGCATAACATGTAAGTTGTTTAAAGCATAAGAACAAACCTAACAAATTGTGATTTTTGGAGAAACTGTGTATGCATGCATTGTGTTTTCTCTGGTTTTGAAATAATAATCTTTGAATCTTGCTTATAAAGCAGTTAGATAATTCCTGTAGTTAAAATAATCCAAAGGCACTTAGTGTATAAGGCTCTAATTTCTTTATTGCAAGCTGTAGTTTTCAAGAATGCTAAATGCATTGCATGCCATAAGCCTTTTCGATTGCTCATTAGTGAATTGTAATTTCACACTTCATTTAAAATATTCTTAAACATTCTCTCACAGTAAAAGGTTTCACACAGTAATTAAGAGGCCCAGTTAACAAAGTCTGAGAAGTCTGATTCCCTCACGGGGAATGATCTTGCTGAATTGTAGCATTTCAATTAACATGTTGAAGTTTGCCAAATATAAATTCTGTGTCACCGTGACCCAAAATATTATTGCCTGGTGAAATATATAATCATTTTTCCTCTCAGGAAGGGCTAATAGAGATATCTTTATTTTTTTGCTTCTCTCCTTGAACAGATTGATGATGAGCTTTTTAATCCAGATTATGTGGAAGTTGATCGAATCATGGATTTTTCACGTAGCACAGATGATAATGGAGAGGTAAACGAAACTTTTTGTGCATCTCTACTCATATAGACATTATGTTCAGAATTTATTGTTTAGAAATCTATTAATTAGAATATATTAAACACTTACAGAAACTGCCATGGTGTATATGTGTAGAAAATAGGAACGTGTTTGAGAAAACGTGGGCTAATGTAGCAGTTTCCCTTAAATAAAGGGAGTTAAGTTAGAATTCCAGATTTCTTATAAATTACCTATATTTTTTTAAAAAAAACACTAAACAACCAACCAAAAAGCAACAACAACAAAGAAGTGATATTTAATGCTGTAGAAATACGATGTTCATGCGTGTAATGCAAAATTTAAATGAAAATTGGAAGAAAGAGTCTTATCTAAATGTCATAATAGTTTACACATTGTTTAGACTACTTGTAACAGAAGTCCTGAACTTACTGTTTCTTCATTTTTAATGACTTTTTCTGCAAAAATGATGATTTTGTCTTCCAGGAGATTCCTTTTTTGTCCTGGGAGAATAGAAAGCTTCACTGGCAGTGTCAGTGTTTCCATGTTGCTCTGTCAGTGAATTGTGGAGGTTGATTTGTCTGTTGTGAAGTTTCTGATGATGCTGATAAGAGAAAACAGTCAATTTTTAATATGTAGTAAAGGATAGAAATTGTAAAGGTTGAAAAATTAATATTGTTTTGCTTCTAAATTTTAGTCTAACCTTAGTGATTTCAAATGTAGTGTTATCCCCATTTTGATGGTAAGCATGCATTCTCCAGGTTCTCATCTTACTTCTTTAGGTTGTCAAGGTGTCAGCCTGCTGTTTGCTTATCCTTTTGGCTGAGTCAGACATTCAGGTCTGATCAAGCTTTTTGAATTTTTTCTAGCCTGCAGATCTCCTGTAAAAATGGTTACACTTTTATTCGTTCTGTATTGTGATGTAATGTAATTTTTGTCTTAACAAAGCCTGTAACGCATTATCTGGTGAAGTGGTGTTCGCTTCCTTATGAAGACAGCACTTGGGAACTCAAGCAAGACATCGACCAAGCCAAGATCGAAGAATTTGAGAAACTGATGTCTAGGGAGCCAGAAATGGAGCGTGTGGTAAGAATTGGCTCTATATAGAGGATTTTATTTGAAAATAGTAAAGTAGTGTGGTCTTTTAGAAACCACTAATGGGATTTGCTGTATTTGAAACAGGAGCGACCTCCTGCCGATGACTGGAAGAAATCGGAGAGTTCCAGGGAGTATAAAAACAATAACAAACTCAGGGAATACCAGTTGGAGGGAGTAAACTGGCTTCTTTTCAATTGGTACAACACGTACGTAAAACACTGCTTACTGCTGAATCCTGCTTTGGAAGAGCTTTTATAGCTTATCTGAAATAGCAACCTTTTAAAGTAATCTACTAAAGTGAGATTTTAGAATGAGTTACATGTCTCATTTTTTGCTGCAGGAGTCATATACTGACTAATTTAGGGTGGAACATGAGTATTTCAGATTTTTGTGGCAAGTGCTTTGGGTTCATGCATGCCCCTGCTGCCCCTTCCTTCCCCTTCTGAACTTGAGAGGTACATAGAAGGGATATAGCCATGCTTATTGCATCACGAATCATAACATTTATTTAAAATGCAAAAATGTTATGATGTCCTTTCATTCTAGAAATAGCTGGTTGATTCAGGTTATCTCCTTACTGATTTTTTATGTTTTAATTTGGGAATTAATCATTCAGATTGTTTTTATTATTGTTTTCAGACGAAACTGCATTTTAGCAGATGAAATGGGGTTGGGAAAGACTATCCAGTCCATTACGTTTCTCTATGAGATATATTTGAAAGGAATCCATGGTCCTTTCTTGGTTATTGCACCATTGTCCACAATTCCCAACTGGGAAAGGGAGTTCCGCACCTGGACAGAGTTGAATGTGGTTGTGTATCATGGGAGTCAAGCGAGTCGGCGGACCATTCAGTTGTATGAAATGTATTTCAAAGATCCACAGGTAAAAACTCCCTATGACTTTTCTTTTTCTCTTTTTTTGTATATGCTTTATGGTTGTTTATTAATTTAAGCATCAATTAGTTTTTCAGTACTGGTATATTAGGTTTTAGCTAGAAATACAGATACATGTATTAAGAATGCTTTTTAATAGTAGCAAGTATATCTCTGGAAATAAAGGGGGCACCAAGAGATGGTGCAATTTTTCTTTAGATTTGCATTCTTTCATGCAAGATTTTTGTTATTTTGCGTTTCTGAGGAGAGCTGGCAGAAGAGATTCTTAATGGAGAAACTTCTTTAAGTGGAACTAAGCTTAAAAATCAATCTTTGCCTACCATTCCAGGAAAGACCTGCTTAAGTCAGATATATTTTGAATCTGTGTTACTGTTCTTAAGTTGAATAGATGTGAGTGAAGGAAAACAGAAATAGAAAAGACTAGGGGTAGAAACAGAAAATTGTTTGGAAAACAGAAGCTAAGAGCAACAGATCTCTAGTCCTAAGTGCATGGTGTTTCCCAGAGTAACCAGAACTGGGGAAAAATAAAATGTGCATACACTGAATGTTATTGCAAAATAATGTAATTGCCCTCACTTGAGAGAAAAAGAATAGAAGTTCAACCTGTGGAGTACTATTTCCAGCTGAGCATTAAAAAGTGATAGTAGTGAATTCATACATTTAGATTTTCTTTAAAGCATTTCATTTTACACCACTGGACATTTTGATTAATAAACTAGAAGGATATAAAATCAATATGGCACACATTAAGTGGATTTAAAACTGGCTACCTGATATTTCTTGATGTAATTGTTAATGAGAAATGATTTGCATTTCCAGCATAGTTCTTCAGGGATTGGTTCGTGTGTGTGAGCTATATAACTTAACAAAGACCTGAAAGAAAACATAAAGTCATTACTGAGGAAGTTTTCAAATGGCACAAAGATGTGGAGAGTGGTAAATGATTAAGACAGTTCATGGAAACAGAATAAGCTGTATTACTTAATAAATTGGATCCAATCTAGCAATACTCAGAATAGCTTGTCTGTGGACAAGGAACGGAAGGTGATTCTTCAGCTGTAGGGAGAGCTCAGCTCTGGGAAGGCTGTAAGACGCAAGCAGGTCGTTTTGTGTCATGGCACATGAGTTCATACTGTGACACACTGGTTTAAAGGGCTAGTGTAGTGCAAGTGTGTAGTTGAAAACAAATCTTTAATATAAAGATGAGAAAAGTTACAGCATTCTTCTCTTTGTCAGTAAGGTGATGGGTAGTCCAGTTCTGCTTAGTTCTCACTTCATGTCGTCAAAGAGTGTTCAAAAAAGAGAGTCTTAGAGCAAAGCTATGAATGTGATTGCAAGATAGAAAATATGCATTTACAGGTAAAAAACTGATCAAAACCTGTTTTGACGGTGATGACTGTGGCAAAATTTGACATGCCATTAGGGCAAACAGAAATAGAACTACATACTTAAATATAGTAGAGAAACACAGATTAATTTATATTAGATAGAAGTTACAGCTGTTTGGTCTAGAAAATAACTGTTTTCTCAGCAATTTATCAAAGAAACGTTCAAATTAAAGTCATATATGTGTTTGTTGAAATGCTGCATTGAGGTCTAGTGGCCCAGAGAGGTTGTCTATGTCCCAATCCATGGCAGGAGGATTGGAACTAGATGATCTTTAAGGTCCCAACCATGGCCATTCTATTAATACCTAATATTCTTTATGATAATTATCACATGTAGCTTCTTACCTACATGTATAATACACAAAGTGGGGTTGAAATCAGCTTTTCTGGTTTTAAAATAATTTCTTAGCAGAGATTGATATTTTATATAATTTTAAAAATTGTGTTTGTACAGATACTGTCTCTGCTGAAGTTTTTCCTGTGTTAAAAATCATGTTTGCTTGCTGTTTGAGTGGTGCTTATTCTCAGCATGTTCTTCACCTTAGGATACAGCAGTTACTTAGCATGAAACCTGAAGGAACGTCATCAGAAAAATCCCACTCACTGTGCAGATTCTTAGTGTTATTTTGGCAATATTGTTTCATTGCTCTAAAGGCAACTAAAAGGATCTAGGGCAAAATGCAGCAGAAAGTTTTGTTCCTCCTATAGCCATATTCTTAACTCGCTTCTTTCAAGGAGTGTGGCAGTCATTTGACTGCATAGCAAGTAATGGCAAAGCTCTTATGACACAGAAAACTGAGTAATTTTCTGCTGGCTTTTCTTCCTGAACTGGCTTAAGAGGAGAATTAGACAATTACTATGTTTAGGGATAAAGGAGAAATGGAGAGAACTCCTCCTTTTGGTGGTAGCTAGCTTAGATGTGTCACAAAATCACCTTCTGTGTTCCATTCTTTGTAAGACTGTCAGCTGTGAAACGCATGGTAGAAACTGAATTACAGGGAAAAAAATCTTTTCATCATCTGTAAACGAGAGTCCCCATGTAGTGTTCACTCTGGCATTCTCCAAAGTATCATCACTGGGCATATGGGAGAGAAAAAAGGAGAGAAAGAAGACATGATTTAGCAGCATCATTTCTAGTTCCCTTGCCAAACACATCAACCCAGACACTGGGCATCTTTGGATTATTAGGTCTTAATATGAAAAGAGGCCTCTCAACCTGAGCTGTTTCTCAAAAAGACCATTGAATATTAAGAAACTGTGAGTGGCTTTTGAAGGGCAATAACAAGAGACAACATGCATAAGAAGCACCTACCCCATCTGCAGAAGTGTGATTTTTCAAGAGTCAGCACCAGTTACCAAGTCAAGTTGTTGTGAAATACTAGAAAGTAGTCAATAACAAAATAAGTTTCTGCAGTAGTGTGGCCTCAACAGTAGGGACATGGTGTTATCAGAGATGTTCTGCTTGTGAGGTTCACATAGAGAAGCCTGTTCCAATGTTCTTGAGCAATATAACTGAAAGGTCTTCCTAGGGGCCCTTCCCTGGCTGGAATATCAAATATATGCTTTTCTGTATTGTCCTACCTCTGAGAAGGAGTTCTGTTCTAAGATTACATAAACTGTATGTGCCAAATAACAGCTAATGACAATGTCTTGCAAAAGAGTTGACTGTGATGGAAATTTACTTGGCTCATGAAAAGGTTACACCATTTCAGTTTGTTGACTTTCAAAGTTGCCCACTTAGTGTATCTTCATCTGCTGTTTGTTAAGTATCGACCTTTTTTGTCCCTAACAAAATAAGTATTTCTGGGCTATACCACAAGAAAGCATTGTTGAGCAGGTTATTACTCCCTCTGAAGTGTTCTTGATGTGAGTAGGCAGATGCAATGCTGAGTTCAGGATATCAGGTTTTCAATCCTTTGGTTGAGTCAGTAGCCAGTTCTGGTTGCCACAGTTTGGAGAGGATTATATGCAGGTTACTTACAAAAGGATCCAGTCTTGCACAGGTCCAAAGGAAGAAATGGTCACCTTATTGTAAAATATGTGTTTCTTTTGAAATGTATTCAATATACAACCCATGACAGAGTCCTTTGAAAATGTGGAATGGCTTTGAACTTGTGTGAGGCCCATCCTTTAAAGAGACAGTTTTTCTGCACAGACCCAGTGACACTGGATATACCAAATTACATTTTTCTTTGAACAGCATTGGGGAGAAACATAGCATAATGTCAGAGAGATGCTCATTTTGTGGTCCTGAATAAAGTTTATTCAGGGTTTTTTTTTAAAACTGAGTCTTTATATCAGCACTGAAAATAAGACTGAACTAATGAACCAGTGAATATGGCGCCAGACATCAAGTTAATTGTCCTGTTGAACTTTGCTTAACACAGATGTACAAAAATATTATGAAATTCTATGCAGAGATACACATTCTCCATTTAAGAGTTCAGATATTTGCTTCGGTGAAGGCTGTTCGCTGGAGTTGTTGTAGATTCCTCTTCCCTGTAAGTGTTCAAGGCCAGATTGAATGGAGCTTTGAACGACATGGTCTAGTGGAAGGTGTCACTGCTCAAGGCAGGAACTAGATGGTCTTCAAGGTCCCTTCCAACCCAAGCCGTTTTATGAATTTGTAGGTGTTTTGAATCCTGGGTGTCCACCAGGACAAAAAATAACTAGTAACAATGAACACAATATTCAAATAGTCATGCACTTCTGCCATGTTTGGATTTTTTGGGAGGACCTTCATTTACCTTTAATTCAAAAGTAAAAAGAATTCTCTTGACAAGTCTTAAAACCTTATTTCAATATTGCAGCAATACATTAATGCCTCAAGGCATTAGTATAATCCATGTGAATTACAACTGAAATACTTGTATAACTTCTTTGTAATCAATGTGCGGTTGTTCTGTGGGCCTACTTACAGGATTAAAAACAGCTATCGTGAAGCCAGTAGCAAACTTACACAATTGTATTTCCCCATTTAGCCAGCAGTAATGACTTAATTTGCTTTAAATGTCTTGTCCGTTGTACTGTTTTGTGTTTTTTAACAAGAAAACTTGAAGATGAACCAAATTGCTTCCTTTCTTTGCCAGAGAGTTTACTTTAACATTTGCTGTTCTTTTTAGGGTCGTGTGATAAAGGGGTCCTACAAGTTCCATGCCATTATCACTACATTTGAAATGATCTTGACTGACTGCCCGGAGCTGCGTAACATTCCATGGCGTTGCGTGGTCATTGATGAGGCCCACAGGCTGAAAAACAGGAACTGTAAGCTTTTGGAAGGACTCAAGATGATGGACCTGGTCAGTGTGAACATCTCTTATCTTTGAGTCTTCTGTATTTTTATTACTTCTGATTTATGGTTTAATCAAAAAGTAAAAGAAAAGGTTTTTTTCTCAAGTCATTAAGAAATTGAGGGAATATTCTTTAAACATGTGAGAATAATGCAGTCATGCTAAGGTAATACTAGTAATTCAGTTTGTAAAAATGCCATGTACCATTTGTTCTTATTATGGTTGCTGTTAAAGGAAACCTGAGCTTATAGTCTTACAGACTATAGATAGAGATAGGGGATTTCTCACATAAGTTCTTGTTATACTGCTAAATTCATGTTTGGCTCTGGGCTAGCTGCTGAACCTGTCTGAGCTCCTCCTCTAAAGCAATATGCAACTTTTGTCTCTGCCACTCTCATGCTCTGTGGCATGTAGTAGGAAAGTAGAACTCTGCTTCAGATTTCTTGTGTTAGATCCTGTGTTGATCTCCTGCCCTGAGGATATCAATGCACTGAGGTCTGTTTGGAGGTGTGGTAAATCAGTGAATTTTTACTGGAAATAATGGGATAAGTTCAACTGTTGTTTTGCCATTTAAAGTTCATTGTACTTGTGAAAGGAATGGGACATTGTGGACCAGTAAAATCTCTTCTTGTATCTTGGAGGACTTTTGGAACTGCTTAAGTAGCGAAGTATTTTTCTAGGCTATCACTGAAGAAACACTGGAGTACCAGTTAGAAATGTCTTGAGAAGAGTTTTATGCAAGTAGCTGGGGGAGGGGAGAGGAAGCAAAGATGAGACAGACATATGGTGATAAGGGGAAGGAATTTTCTGTATTTTTCCATTGAAAATTATAGTGATGGATTCCTAGGCAACTATTTCTTAACCTTTCAGGAGCATAAAGTGCTGCTTACTGGAACCCCTTTGCAAAATACAGTAGAAGAACTATTTAGCTTGCTTCACTTCTTGGAACCAGGTCGCTTCCCATCAGAAACCACATTCATGCAAGAATTTGGGGATCTTAAAACTGAAGAGCAGGTAAAGTTACCTTGCACACTTACTTTTCTATTTAGATAGTGTGAATTTATCCATTTTATTGACCTGAACTTCATCACTTGCTTTTTCACATAGTACCTATTTGCTTCCTGGAAGACCATGGTGGGTTTATCCCTTTCTTTGTTTGTTTATTTTCATGTAGTTGAGCTTTTTTTGCCTTTGGCCAAAAGTAACTTTGCTGTATCACTGCTCTGGGTCTTTCTGTAATCCTTTGTCCATTGGTCATGCAGATACAGGAAAAAATTCCCTTTGTTAAAATGCAGTGTTTAAAAATAGAGGTGGGGTGTCTTGTAATGGTTTCTGGATGAAAATACTTCTAAGAGAATTAACTTGTCAGTTGACATTCTTCCTTAAGCATCAGAGTGAAGGGACTGTCCCTGTAACTTCTGTGGAATTAACATCTGAGAGTTTCTCAATGACTTAAGTGCAAACAAGAACATACTTGAAACCCAGTTTAGCAAGAGGTAACCAAATAGAGGGAGATTTTTTTTACTCAGAAACAGATTTCTCAAGCTGTCCAATAGAAGAAATGCATAAATCAATACAAAATTAAAGACCCTAGGTGCAACATGTTTTATATCTGAAATGTGAAATGTTTCTATATACGTATTAAAATGTTTTAAAAGGCCAAACCCCCTTAATATTAGGATTACCTGAAGTGTGGTATCTTAATTTGGCCCTTTGCATCCTGTGGCAATAACTGCATGCATTTTTGTGTGTAATTTTGTTGGCTTTGTCTGAAAATTCAATTTTTGATATCTCTTATCTTTTGACTGCTTGAATTTGTTGTCTTTCTTTGAGAAAACTTTCATATGTAATAGTCTAAATTACAGAATAGCTCTTCCTCTAGCCCCTGGCCTCCTGGCAAAACCATAGGATATGTTTCCATAGATTGTGCAGGCTATTGCATGTCAGTCAGAACAGACACTGACCTGACTGAAAGTGAGACAGCTCTGATGCAAAAGTCATGTAGTCCTGTTAATGTAGTGTTTGAGCTGGAGTTAATATATCCTAACTCTCAACATAGCTTTTGACTGGAAAAAGTCAAAAGACTGGAAAAAGACTGGAAGCTTTTGAAGCCGTTCATGGAAATACTACTAAAATTATGTCATTGGACATGATCAGAATTAGAGCCTGGATTGCTTGGCCCAACAAGTTCAGAAGAACCTCTGTCTGTTGGCACTCAGATGTTTTGGAATTGGCTTTGTCTTTCAAGTAGTGGGACAGGTTATGTGTTATTGACTTGAGGTTTCTCCTCCATTCCTTACAATCCTATTCCATATATTTTTTCAATTGTTCATCCCTCCATGCTAATTAATTTTTTTCTTCTGAAGTTGCATTATTGCAAAGGGAATGATGTAAATTCAGGAGGAGGTGTCATATTTTTGTCATTTCTGCTATGCAGCTCTTCATCAGGAGATGATGACCAGTTTCATGGTGAATTATTAGCTCTTCACCACTGAGATGGTTTGTACTTTGAGACACAGCCTAAAGCAACCTAAATGCCAGGTGTTTTGGTTTTTTTTTAATATGGAATACCTTTGAGCTTTTTACATAAGGGACTTCACAAAAACTTAAGAAAACAGCCTATTTTTAAAGAAAACTCTCATTTTCTTCTTTGCTCTTCCCACCTGTTAGGATGTGTCTTAAAGTACATGCCACAAAGCCTGTAGACCCTAAAAATTACCAGTGTCATAAAAATTAACAGAAACAAAATGTTTTTATTTTTAGACCAGTCCTAAATAGTTTTCTACTGCACTGGATGTCAAAATTAGGGAAATGAGAAAATAATTAGAAGCAGATATTTGAAGTGGGAAAATAGCATTAAACACTGATTAGTAATTAGAAGTGAACTGCAAAAGTTATCTTACAGTGTCAGATTTGCTTATATAAAAAAGCGTTAGCTCTGCATGATTTGTGTGTAGTACTGTCCTTGTCTAGAAGGATTGTTCTGAGGCCTATGTAATAACAGACATCACTAAACAGAAGGGCTACACACAAAAAATCGATTTTAGAAGTGTTTGTCACTGAGTTAACAAGGAGAACTTGCTGCTGAGTCACTGAGGAAATATTTTTTATAAATACTCTCTACTTGGCATTTGAGGTAGAAAACAAGAATTTTAGAATTAAGGAAATTGAAAAATTAATATTTGATTCCTAACTGTTTTAATTCAGTTATTTTGTTAAACATCTGTTTTCCAGGTGCAAAAACTGCAAGCTATTTTGAAGCCGATGATGCTGAGACGTCTTAAGGAGGATGTGGAAAAGAACTTGGCCCCCAAAGAGGAAACCATCATTGAAGTTGAGCTGACAAATATTCAGAAGAAATACTATCGTGCTATTCTTGAAAAGAATTTCACATTTCTTTCCAAGGGTGGAGGTCAGGCAAATGTACCTAATCTTTTAAACACTATGATGGAACTAAGAAAATGCTGCAATCATCCATACCTTATTAATGGTAGGCTGCCTACTTTTCTCCTCATTTGAAAAATGATTGTAAAGGTGTTCAGTAGGTATAAATTTTATTTTAGTGTGTCTTTTTGTTTATTCATTTATTTTAAGTAGAAAGGTGAGATAACCTTTTAGGTTCTCATAGGTACAGATATCTGCTAGCCAGGAAAGCACTACTTTTACAGGCATCTGTGCTGCTTTTTTCCAAGGCTTCCTGACAGACATAGCCTTGACTGAGTTGATGTTGGTATTAAAAATTTTCCGTTCTGTTATTTGTAACAAACAAGACTTTAATTATCATGCAGGTTGTTGGACACTGGCATGAACACCGCAATTTTTTCTTGAGTTATAGTTAGCTGCTGCTTAGATGTTCTATTTACCCTGTAGAACATCATAAGGTAGTAACTTAAAATTTCTGAATAAAAGTTGCAGGGTAAGAAATAGTGATCAAGCCTGCTTTTATGGCCACATGTTGTCAGTTAATTTTCTTAATTTAACTAGTAAGAGAAAGATTAGGATGAATGTCATATTAGACTTTAATGACTGTTTTTCAGTGTGGTGGTATTGGTTTTAGATCAGGATTATTTTTAGCAAGTAGAATAGAATCATAGAATATCTTAAGTTGAAAGGGACCCATAGGGATTATTGAGTCCAACTCCCTGCTCCTCACAGAACTACCTAAAACGAAATCATATGACTTAAGGACCAGATGGTCCTTAAACTCTGACTTGGGGTGCCATGACCACCTCCCTGGGGAGGCTGTTCCAGTGACCCAACCCTACGATGAACCATCCAGCTATACTGGTCTGAAGTATGCTAAACTTGCATGTGTTGGTCAGTTCTTCCCTTGGAGGATATAACAAAAGCCTCCATGCAGGGTTGTATTCTACTACTTTCTTGTTTCCTGACTCCTATTTCTTACTAAATATGATTTATGGTTGGTTTATGCTGGCTGTAGGCTTCATGATGAAAGACTGTTTTGTTCAAGAGCCATATGTGATTTCAGGGGTTTTATTGTATGACTTCCATATTGCAGGACTTAAGTTCTTTTCCTTGACATTTTTCTGTTTAAATGGGGGGGAAAATGCTTAATCTGATTCAGAATTATATCTAATTATATTTCATGAACAAGTAATTATTCCAAAGACATGATATAGGCTTACTCCAAAGTACTTCAACTCATCCATGCTGGTGGCTGTTCAGTTTCTAAACTCACGACATACAGTAAAGTAGCTTTGTGGTTCTAGTGCAGGGTTTGCTGGGTTTCTCACTTGATTTTTGGGGCATAAGTTAATCCATGAATATATACTATATAAATAAGTATATAGAAATAAATATATAAATCCAATAATATATAAATGAGTTTATCAGAATAGTTTAAGATGTTCAGGTTATGAGCATCTGAACTTGATACTTCGTGGCTTTCAGCTAGTTTTTAACCTTGCTATTATTTCTCCTTATTTCATGTTTGTGAAAGAAACAAACAGAATATTTTGCTGCTACTTTGTCTTGTAGAGTTCAGGATTAGTACTTGCAGTGTTGCAGTCACAGAAGTGATTTTTTTTTTTTCCTCATAAGTCTTATATCATTTAATGTAATTTAGCGACTGCTGAAGCCCAGGTGTTTATTTCGAAACTACAAATATTTTTTGATGACTTAATCTTAGCCTTAATAAAAGGAGGTGTTTTTTTCTCTTGAATGCATTTGCCTTTATAACATTTCTGTGATTTTTGAACGTTTGGACTTGCTTGGTGTCATTCAGCAACATGGCAGGTGGGTTGGGCCTTCAGATATATGGGGAAAAAGAAATCCTGATGTGTTAGTGTGGAGATGGAACTAAACAAATACATCCTTTGTAGTTCTAGGACAGAAAATACTCTTACATCCTGTAGTTGTCTGAGCCCAATGTTCTATTTTGTTGATTTATATTTAACAACTTTGTAGTTAGTGTAACGCTGCAAGTTTATTTTATTTCTGCTAAGAGGTGTTAATACTTACTGTTGCATAGTATTCTCCTGATGAATAATTTGCTGCAGTTGCAAGTTTTGTTCTCTACGCTTAACTGCTTTTATAAAAGTGTCTCTGAATCCTTCTCATTTTCTTCCAAATTTGTGGGGTTTGTGAGCAACCAGTAGTGCACATGTATTTGAACATTTGAACATGTTTTGTTTTGTGTAAGAGTTGCAAGTAAGTCTTCTATATAACCTTCAGTTAAGGTTACATGATGAAAGTAGTATGGTAAGAGTTGAATGTAAAGTGGGGATTTTGTTTCTTTCTTGATTGATAAATGTGTTCTGTGGTCTGCTGAGAGTGGGAGTAGACTTCTAGAAGTAGTTACTGCATGTTGTGTTTTCTCCATCCAACCTGGGCAAAGTGTTGTCTGTCGTTTTTCCTAGGGTTGGACTCCTTGTTTTCTCCATAGCAACCACTCTCAAGTATTTATACACCATTCCTCTCTCTGTCTCCAAGAACCAGCAGTGGGGAATGCATCTGTACTTACACATCTTAGTGTTGAAATCCAGAAAGGCTCTGTTTGTTATGCCCTCTTGAGCCCTGGAAGCCTCTCCTAATGAAGAGTAGAAATGGGGGTTTTCCTGATGGATCAACCACACATTCAAATACCTTCCTTTCATCCGCTGCTGAAAATCGGCTAGAATAGGAAGTAATTTTACAGACCTGCAAGTATTGCATCAAGTAACTTTTGGGTAACAACCTGCTCTCAATGTACAAGGCTTAATTGCAATTGAGGTGGGAATTAAAAAGACAGGATGGTCTTTCACAGGGTTTGGCTAGAACAGTTATTGAAAGAACAGATTCTTGGAGTGGTCTGTAGTGGATATGAGTCTTGCTGAGACCAAGCTCTGATACTATAAATTTACCATTCATTAGACCAGATTGTAGGTTTGTTGTGGTGTGGTTTGCTTTTGCAGATGCTGTTTTTGCATATTGGTTTGCTTCATAGTAGTGAAACTTTAGTTTGGATGCGCAGTTGAGTAAGACATAATTGATGCAACCTGGAGAGATGACTGAAATTACTGTATATGAACTGCTTGACAGCCTGCTGTATCCTGGAATTGCAAAAGTTCAGTACAGAATCAGAGATTTACTGCCCAAAATTCTGCCTGTTTTACAAGATGGGAGGTGATATGATTGAAGGGAACTTTGAGTGTCTGCTTACACTAGCTTCATATGGGTTTACTTTTCTTATGTGCAAACCATTAGGATGAGTAGTGCTTGAAGCAGGGAATCCAGATCAGGAAAATCCAGGGATGTAAAACTAGCTTGAAATGCGGTCACATCTTGAGTCCATCAAGTTCTGTAAAAGCGAGTGGTGCAAGTGTACGGAACAGCACGAAGCTGTCAGGCAGCCTGCTCCGGGTGGGATCTGGTTCAGGCACCGCATTACAGCCGGCACTGAACCAGCGATCACACAGGGAGGGTGCATTTCCGTGTTTGTTTACAGGCATCTACTTAGAGCTGGGATTTGAGAGAGAGATGCTCAGCAGAAGCCTGGCAGTAAGCTGTTCTTCCCCCTCCCCCAACCCTTCCGTCTTTCCTTGTGCTATTCAAAAGCAGTATTGAAGCTGAATTTTAGACAAAATGGAAATAATTTATAAAATACATTTTGCTAAAAAAAGAAAAGCAGAGGGAAAAATTGATGGCTTTAAAAAAGGGGTTTATTTGGAGGTGAAATAAGCTTAGAACAAAGATTCCTAACCTTTAACATAGCCAAGAATGGCAATCTGATAGTTCTAGGAATTGTCCACTGTTTATAGAGGTGACATAAAAATGGAGTAAAAGTATAGGAGAGGTTGAAGAGAAAACTTCAACTTGATCTGTAGTCTTCCTATAGTAAGCAGAACAAGGAAATAGTTGCTGCTGTGCATATCATTCATAGGCAAAGCAAGTGGCAAGAAATAACTTTTGGCTAATGCTAGAAAGAACAAATATGTTGGATAGCTTCATCAAACTGAACAAAAAAATACATTCAGTGAGAAAAAATTAAATAGAAGATAAAACAATAATTTCTTAGCCACTTTACCCCACCCAAACAATTTTTTAATTGGATTTTGATTTTATAATTAATAATGAAAGGAGCAGGTTCAGGTCATGTGGATGTTTAAGGCTGATTTTAGAGGCACAGACATTAAATGTGATTTGTATCCCTTGTATTTTCCTGTAGAACCAAGACTTTTTCTTTCTTTCATGTTGCATTTTTAAAAGGACAAAAATGCTATTTTATCAGTTGAAAGATGTTTAATTTTTTCATTTTTTTTTTTCATTGTGTGCATCAATAGTTCTAGGAATTTGTTTAGAAGAGAGTTTAGTGTTGTTCAAAAGAGGAAAAAAAAGAATGCATTCTCAGAGTTATTTTTTATTTATGCTGTATTTGTGTATATGTTTGCTTTAAATTTAAGCTTAATATTTTTTATAAATGTTTATTTTTTTATAAATGTTTATTCACATAGTGCTTAAAACATTCCTGCAGTTTCTATAGGGTATTGAAGGCGAGCTCATTGTTTATTAATAAAACCCTTTGCAGTGTTCATGTATTGCTGTCCAATCTTTGCAGGTGCTGAAGAGAAAATTTTGGAAGAGTTTAAAGAAACACACAATGCCGACTCTCCAGATTTTCAGCTCCAGGCAATGATCCAGGCTGCTGGCAAGCTAGTACTGATTGACAAGCTGCTGCCAAAACTGAAGGCTGGTGGCCACAGGGTGCTTATCTTTTCCCAGATGGTGCGCTGCTTGGACATACTGGAAGACTACCTCATTCAAAGACGGTGAGAGCAACAATATAATACAATTATAAATAAACCGTGCCTTCCTCAGTGGCCACCGTATTTAACCTGTGAGTAATCCATACAGAAAGGGAAGAAATTTAAACAATATTTTCTATAGTGATCTGACTAAGGGAAAGAGCAAACCTGGAGATTGCAAGTACTGAGATTCTTCTTTTGAGTGAATACAAAATGACCTAATACGGAGAGATTTAAACCTCTTAGTTTACCTCTCAGTTAAATGTTTTGGTGTTTCTAGAGCTTTTTAGTTTAGGCCTAAATTTTTGAATTCCTTAGAGTGAATGTCTGTCCTTTACCAAAGAAAGAGACAAAGTAGTATGTTTTTACTGATGAAGTTAGTTAGTCACTTAGATTGTTGTAGTTCCTCTGACCCCATAGTAGCATATTTTTCTTTGTTGTTTCTCATTGCATATTCTTCTAAAGAAGCAATGCCATTGCAGTAAAGCAATCCCTATAATGCATCTATTTTTTCAGGTACCCATATGAACGAATTGATGGTCGAGTGAGAGGCAACTTGCGTCAGGCAGCTATTGACAGGTTTTCAAGACCTGATTCTGATAGGTTTGTTTTCCTGCTGTGCACAAGGGCAGGAGGTTTGGGCATTAATCTTACTGCTGCTGATACCTGCATCATTTTTGATTCAGACTGGAATCCCCAAAATGACCTCCAGGTAATATTACAAGAGATGATTCTATTGAAAGTTTTTCTTTGTCTTTTTACTGTGACATTTTCTTCACCTACAAATTATCTGTTGTTGCTCTCTTGAAAGCATAAACAATATTATTTATATTGAAAAAGAAAACCTTTTAAAGTAAGTTTTCTGTATTGATTATTTAAAATACTTTTTTCTTCCATTTGTAACTTGTAACTGAGTATCTGTCTTTGTTTCTTTAGGCTCAAGCACGATGTCACAGAATAGGGCAGAGCAAATCAGTGAAAATTTACAGGTTGATAACAAGGAATTCTTATGAAAGGGAAATGTTCGACAAAGCTAGCTTGAAGCTGGGCCTTGATAAGGCTGTGCTACAATCTATGAGTGGAAGAGAAAATGCCACAAATGGGGTAAGGAATTAGTATTTGAAGGTGCATTGTCAACAAATGCTATGAACGTGTTACGCTTTGCTTGCCTGTTTGTGTTTTAGCTGGAGAACAGTGGTTTTCAGATGGAGTATGGCTGATATTTTGAAATTGGGTTAATTAAGGGCATTGACTACATGAACTGGCTCAGCCTATCTAATGGCTCACTTATTGCCAAAAGGGGGCAGGTGGAGTCATGTTCCCTCAAATCTGATCCATTCTCATCATTCCACCCTTTACATTATGTTGATCCTGGCACTTTATGGAGTTCTTCTAGTTAGCTTTTGCTGGTGTAGTCTTTTTGCTTTGGGTCTTGTTTTTGCTTTAGCTTTTGTGTCAGGTTAGTAAGTTAAATCTGCTCCCAGGAGGAGTTTAGCAGTCATCAGAGCTAAAGGGATTCAGTGAATTATTAAGTCATTTAAACCACTCACATAATTTCACCCTGAGAACTTTGTTGTTTGTATTCTTCTTTAAAAAGTGATTTCAGCATGAATGTTTAATTGATCTACGCCACACTGTCGTAGAGTTTCAATTCTTAAAATTCCAAACAGGAGGACAATCCATCTGATTGTGCTGTCAGATGAACACATTGGCAGGTGTCAAAAACCCCCAAACCCATAACCGTTCTTACGTGTTACAGGTGCAACAGCTTTCTAAAAAAGAAATAGAAGATCTTCTTCGAAAGGGAGCATATGGTGCTCTGATGGATGAAGAAGATGAAGGGTCTAAGTTTTGTGAAGAGGATATTGATCAGATTCTCTTAAGACGAACACACACAATTACTATTGAATCTGAAGGAAAAGGTTCAACATTTGCAAAGGTGTGCATTGACATTCAGAGGAAAATGAATAAAATGTGACCAGAATAGATGGAAGTATATTAAATTGCCTTCTGTGTCAATTTATTTTTTCAGTGTACTTGTCTTAGGTATTTTTCTTGCAAATGTTCGGAATTTGTATTTCTAGTATCGATAGTTTCCAGACTTACCTTTTTTCTTTCTTCACACTACCACTTTCTAAGTCCTAAGCATTGTATTTGCTACTGAAAAATAGGTATTCTTTGTAGCATGTGTTAAACCAATCCATGTTTTTACTTTTACTAGGCTAGTTTTGTAGCATCTGGGAACAGGACAGACATTTCTTTGGATGACCCTAATTTTTGGCAGAAGTGGGCCAAGAAAGCTGAGCTGGATATTGATGCTCTAAATGGAAGGGTAAGAGCTTTTTGACTGTTTCTAGTACAATTAAATAGAAGACTCCCCCCCATGCCCTCCCATTTATACATTTTCCCATTCATTTTAGAACAACCTAGTTATTGATACACCAAGAGTAAGGAAGCAAACCAGACTCTACAGTGCAGTCAAAGAGGATGAACTGATGGAGTTTTCAGACCTGGAAAGCGATTCTGAAGAAAAGCCCAGCACAAAGCCCCGTAGGCCTCAGGACAAATCACAAGGTTATGCAAGAAGTGAATGTTTCAGGGTGGAGAAGAATTTGTTGGTTTATGGGTAAGATATAAAAACGAAATGCACTGATTGTGACTAAAGATCTTAAAATAAATTATATATAGTAAATAACTCAGCCTTCTCTTGGACACATTCACATAATATCATGCTGTATAATGTTTATATATGCCAATCACATTATTTTTGGTTACTATATATATAAATTGCTTATATATGTGTTATTTAGTTTAAAGTATCTGAGTGTCTCACAGATTGCTATGTGCTCACTGGTAAGATAAGTGGGTTTGTGATGACTGAATATTTCTTTCTGGTTTCTCAGTGTAAAGAATTCTTAAGTTAGTGAGTTTTAACCTCTCTTTTCTAAGTGTTAAAGAGAGTAATAGTGTAATTTTAAAGAACAAAATGGTTTTGAAATCAACAGTCAATCTAGACTTTTCAACATCGATTCTGGTATTTTGGCACCACTTAAATTCAGATATTTGATAGTTGGTATTTTTCCTGTTGAGTGTGACAATTTCAATTTTATCTCTTTGCAAGCAGGTATCTATATTTGACTTTTAACAGAGTGGCCTTTAGGATGACTGCTGGTACTTTAGAAAGTAGTGTACGGTAATTGCTAGTAATAGGTTTCTGGATCAAAATAGGAATGTTTCCCCAAAACCCATGATTGTAGGACTTGGTTTGAGTTTCCTATTTGTAGCTTACCGGGACCTTTAGAGTTAAACATGTGTACTTTATTAATTTGAGTGTAGTTCAGTTACAGCTTTATGAGCAGTGAACTTATTGCCTGTTCTGTAAAACAAACATTCTTAACTCTTTGGTGCTGGAGGTTGGATTCCCTGATGTAACCTGCATGTGCAAAATGTATTAGTGCTAAAACAGGAGGTCCCAACTTGCTTGATACCACGAGTTAAATTGAAAGTCACAAATTAAAATACCAGTACCCTGGTTGTTGTATTGAACATATTTCTCTTATAGCTGGGGTCGGTGGACTGACATCCTCTCACATGGGCGCTATAAACGTCAGCTAACAGAGCAAGATGTGGAAACCATCTGCCGGACTATCCTGGTGTATTGTCTTAATCATTACAAAGGGGATGAAAATATCAAAAGTTTCATCTGGGATCTGATCACTCCAACTGCAGATGGGCAAACTCGAGCTTTGGTTAATCATTCCGGTATGTCTACCACAATCAAATAATGATGCTAGTAAATAGGAGAGAATTGCTTCAGTCATGCTATGTATTTGGTTTAAACTATAGCCATTCTGACATGTTGTAGGATCTTGTCAGATTTTATGAGTAAGGTGGGCTTTGACTTGGTCCGTACTTAAAGGGGAAGTCTCCCTCTGACACTTTGTAGAATGCAGTGCTCTTTCTCTCAAACCAGTTTTAAACAAATATTCCAGCATACTTTTTCACTGGCACCTACTGCTGGAGCTAATCTCTTTTAAATTGCCATAAATCTGAAAGCTTGTTTCCTTACGGCCATTTAGATTCATGAGAGTTTTTACAGGAAATATTTATATAACACCATTTTCTGGCTGGCACTCTGAATTTTTGAAATCTTCACACCTAAATTTGCATTAAAGTTTTGGTTGATTTTGTTACTTGCAATTTTCTGTGCTGAGTTACATTGCTGCTCAGTTTTTCATGGTTGTGTTGCCCACAAAGTAATGAATATAGCAGTGATACTTAGCTTTAAATGTATGTTTGTAATGTTGTTTGGGGTGAGAGTTTTTCAGTTAGATCGTGTAAGAAATGTTGGGGCTTTGTCTAGGTCTGTCTGCACCAGTACCCAGAGGGAGGAAAGGGAAGAAAGTAAAGGCCCAGAGTTCACAGCCAATGCTGCAAGATGCTGATTGGCTCACAACCTGTAATCCAGATGTATTATTTCAAGAAGACAGCTATAGGAAACATCTCAAACATCACTGTAATAAGTAAGTACTAATAATCGTTTCATTTAGAGGTCTGGGGTTTTTTTTAACTACATGCTTTTGAAAAGTCCACAACTTCATTTAGATATATTTAATAGAACACAGGTCCATTTAATAGGATGTAAAGGCCATTATTACTTTTTAATTTGGGGATAATCATCTTAACTGATATCTAGATACTTCTGTAAGCTCTTTATGACAGATCAGCACAGTTCTGAAGAAAATTATTCTCTACTTACTAAATAAGAATAGAATCAGATGAGGTTATGGTTTTTTTCCATATAAAGACCATATTCCTACACTACATCTATTTCACTTGACAACTGGCTATCTTTAAATAAAAGCTGTTTGTTTCTTACCTTCTTGTGGGGTCCCTCAGGCTGGTATTTAAAACTCTGTTCCTTACATGTTAAACTCATATATGCAGTTCTTAGTTCCGGGAATTTCATGTAGTAGTTCTCCTATATGTGGACATATCTTTTCTCTTCCTTGTTTCTCTCCCTTCCTCTTTTGCTCTCCACATCATACAGAATATTTGTTCTTTCTCCTTCGAGATTAAATTTCTCACCAAACTCTTTCACCTGAGTTGGTTTGTCTTGATTTGATTTTTGAAATTCCGAATATGTTACTAAACCAAATGCCTTTGAGGATAAAGATCATTGTATATAATGTTTTATTGTTGCATTAATGTCTCCTAAGAGCCTTTTTTACATATTTTCTGGCTTTTGTTTTGTAATATCTTATTTATTTTTGTGTCAGCTTTCTTTGATGCCATCTCAGTTTTGCTTACTATATTCTCCATTACAGACACTGAACCTTGTCCCAAAAATATCTTGGTTTACGAGTTGGAGGTGTGGTTGATTGCTTTTGGGATTTTGGGGGGTTTGATTTTGTTTTTAAATTTCTACTCTTCATTGTGTGTGTATATATATATCATACATTTGTAATGCAGTGTTACTGAAAGGTCATCATTACTTTTGTGGTTTGATTATGTATTGTGTCTCGTTAATACTGTTTAGTGGAAAGAAGTTATTGATTTGAAAAGTACCTATGGGCTGTCAATAGGGGGTGTAATGTGAAGGAGGAAAGGCATTTAAGGGGTTTATTAGCTATTTCCAGATACTAACCAAGCTTAATTCTTAGCTGATGACAACAGATACACATGCATTAGTGAGTGCGCTTCCAAATAAACCGCTGATTTTTTTTCTGAACTGTTACTTAGGTCTGTTATTACATTTCACTTGCTCTAAAAGTAATCAAATTCTTTCCTGTAACATTATTTTAATCTCCCAGGTAATATGTCTTCATTAGTTGCTATATCAGTTTGCAGATCAGACTTAAATTAATTTTTTAAATACTGCTTCTTTAATAATACAATAGAACAATTACAAGGACTGGGAAGACTGGTAAATGTGCAAGAATGTTTTCAGTTGCTATCTTTTTCCTTCACTTCCCAGATTCACCAGGACTAAGTGAATTGTAGAAGCCACATGTTTTTAGCACAGGTAAAATCAAACAGAGGTGGAGCCAGTTAATAATCTGAGTAATTTCCTTCAAAAGGTACCAGTAGAAGTTGGCTTTGTAAGAATTGGTGACCTTTCCTTAAGTACCACGTGTGCTGGTTTAATGCATAGGACTCCTGAAAGGTGCAGAGAGCCTCTGTTTTTTGGTTTATCTTGGGTTTTATTTCGTGCTTCTCCTCTTTGGCTTGATGTAACAGCTGTTATTGCTTAATACTAAGATGATAGAGACCCTCAACAGCTTATTTACATAGCCACACAGGGAGCAGGGACACCTTACTGGTCCCAGTTACTGTGCATACAAAAAGAAGCATGTCTGACATGTTTTGAATTGCAGACATGACCTTCATTCAAATCCCTGCTCTTCCAAAGTTTGATTGAATAACACGTGGGAAACTGGGTATTGCTCCAGTTGCATCTGATCTCTAACAAGGAGCTCACAAAACTGGTGGTGGTCTAAATTTTTCATGCAAGTGGGTGATCAGATTACTGCTTCCCTGGTCACCCTTGCTGTCCCAGGAGCAGCAGCAATTCAACAGTTGCTGTGATGGATTTGGGTACAGTGAGAGGGCAGGCTGAGTAATCTCCATCTTAGCTGGTATTGGTTTTACTTCATGAACTAGGCAGCAGGGGGTGCCCTGAATTGGGTGAACATAGGAGAGCAGGATTATTTTCAGGTAGATACTTTTTCTACAGAAATGACCTCTTTTCTAGTCTCCTTGAAAAGCCAGTCTGCCATTCTCTCTCCTGCCAGCTTTGAGTGTGACCACAACACCTGACAGTGCTTCCAAAAACGGCTGCAGTATTGCAGAAATGGAGAAAAACAAACTTGGCAACAAAGATTTTTCACTTCCTTGTAACAGTTAGGTTGTGCATAGGTAAAATTAAATAGCAGTTTGAACTATAAAGAGTAAAAATAGTTAATATCTCCTAAGGGAAATGGGGGATTATTTTTCCCCCCCATTCTCAGAAGCAAAAAGTTGTATAATCTGAAAAACCTGACATTCCATATTGAGGGTTTATTGTAAGGTAGTAAAACCAGATTTTATATCTCGTTTATTCCTACAACTTCTGATGTGCTTCCAAAAATGGTATTAAGGCAGCAGCTGAGGAAATTTTATGAGATAATGAAGCAGAACAGTTACTGAAAGCCATCTGCTCAGTTGTTTACAAACTTGCTTCAATACTTCAGAGGCAGTGGTAGAGTACGTGTCTAAACTTCACAAGCTGCACTAGGTAGAACTAAATGAAATGCGCGGGGCCGGGCTGAGCTGGGTCCCTCTCTGTGCAGTGTAAGCAGTTGCCAGGCAGGCCTGTTGGAAGCCAGCAGAAAGCACCACACAGAGGTGATTATGTGCCACCATCTGTCACGCTTCAAGCCTACCATACAGCATGGCTAATCAGCCTTGGCAGGATGATGGATGAACAGCAGCAGCTGCCAAAAGCCACTGTTGGCAAACAGTCCTGAAGTTAAGAACTTTTTCCCCCCTCTGCCTTCCTCTCCAGGGTCCTGCTGCGTGTCCGCATGCTCTACTATCTACGACAAGAAGTTATAGGGGACCAAGCAGACAAGATCTTAGAGGGTGCTGACTCAAGGTTAGTGCAAGTGCAGGTTTATTTTTTGCTTTATGACACTGGCTTTTGTAAAGTATACATACTGTAATAATGCAGCATTTAAAGCTGGTCACACTTTATCTCTTATGTCTATTCTCAAGCAGCCTTATTATTTTACCAAGCGCAGTGGATAATTTTATTGGGGGAGGAAATGATGTGGGAAATGACAGAAGTGGATTTGCAGTTCTGCTAATATTGAGGGATTATTCTTTCTCAATTTAAAAAATTAAACAAATACTAAGACCTTAAATTAATCATATTTAGATAACCATTCGACTCCCAAAATAGCCTAATGTTGGGGGTTTTTTGCTGTGGGTTTTTTGGTTGATTAATTGTTTTTTGTTGTTTGTTTGTTTAACCATCCTAATTATTTTTTAGGGTATTTCAGTTTCTGCGTTGGGTTTCCAGGTGGTTTTCCACCTCAGAATTTACATTTATAGAAAAGCATAAAACCACCTGGGGTTTCTTTGGGTTGTTTTTTTTTTTTTTTTTTTTTTAAATCTTTGTCCGGTAGTAGCTTTAGGAATGTATATAATGCTGTCTTCACAGTGAAGTAGATGTATGGATACCTGAGCCATTCCATGCTGAAGTTCCTGCAGACTGGTGGGATAAGGAGGCAGATAAATCCCTTTTAATTGGAGTATTTAAACACGGTAAGTGATGTCTCACTCTGAACAAAACTCAGTTGTAAAGCTTTCAGTGTGTAGGACTGTTCAGTCATAATATTAACAAGTATTGTTCCAAAGAACTGTTGGCTTGTATCTCCCTTTTTTCTTGCCTGCATTAAAAACCTAATATGAGCTGTAAATATCAGATGCTGTTTTTAAATGTTTGCAGAACATTTGAGAAGAAAACATTACTTTCTTGGCTGTAAATAAAACAAAGCCATATTTGTTTAAATAATAGCCAAATAGTAAGATAGATCTCCATAAACTTTGCTTCCAGCACTGCTTCACTTGCTAACTCTGCCAACCAGTGTCAAAGTGGACGGTGGGCTTAACCTCTGCTATTAATCTGTACAAGTGCCTCCTGGGCTTTGTTCCAAGCAATATTTCACAAATGTCAGTGTTGAGAACTCCCGGCTCCCTTGAGTGGGATGCAGCCTTGTTAACTTTGAAAGGCTGGGGATGCAGAGCTGGCATGATATATACAGTGAGCGATTCCTGATTATAATCCCAATTCTCTGGAGGTCGCAGAGGTATTCTCAGCAGCCCAGCCTGACTAAAGGGGAGAATGATGGCTTATAAAACCTTTCATGATTACAGTTTGGCTTGAGGCTCTACAGCAGTTAGGAGCAGTGTGTTGTAGTACAAATCCTAATTGAATTGTGCTGTTCTGCCTATGTACAGCAGCTCTGTGTTGTGGGCTCAGCTGAGGCAAGTCTAGTCTAAAAATCATTTTCCTGCAGTGCACTGTTGGGATCTGCCATTTTCCATCTAGTCAACTTGGGCAGTAAAAAAGCAAACAGCAGTTTGAAAACCATAGAGGGAACAGTGTCATCTTACTGACATGCATCATCCTAAACCTAATAAGACAGGTTCGTTGGCCTTACGTATAACCCATGTATACAGCATTTTTGCTGCCTATATTGAGGGTTCCAGCAGGGCTGGAGCTATAGAAAATACGTGTGTGTGGTGTGTGTGTGTGTGCGTGCGCGCTTCCATTCACGTCTGCGTGTTTCCACTGACTAGTATTAAATGTAAAGAACCACTGTGAAAGTCATATAGGGAACTTAAATAAGTTTTTCACTTGTGAAAGGTTTTTACTTTACTTTATAACAACATGAAATTTAATGCTTTCTTCACTGTTTTATATATGTTAATGTTATAGATGGGAAAATATTTACGTGCTGTTGGAATTTACCAAGATGAACGATTTTTTTATATGAATTAAATGCTTCCAGCATGGTGACAGCTCCTTTGTTTTATTTAAAAATAAATCAATGAATCCAGAAAATTGTACATCTACTGCCTAGACCTGTTCTATTCACAGCTAGTCATAGCTTTTAAAAAAAACATTTGCTTCCCGCTCTGCATGCAGGTTATGAGAAGTACAATTCTATGAGAGCTGATCCAGCACTGTGCTTTCTGGAACGGGTTGGCATGCCTGATGCAAAGGCCATAGCTGCTGAACAGAGAGGGACAGACATGTTAGCAGATGGCGGTGATGGGTAAGGAGGACATGAAAAAATTAATAAACTTTATCAGCATTGTATATGTTGGCATGGGTTCATATGTCATATTATACTTACATGTTGCCTGAGGATATGAAGTGATCATATGATGTACAAAGTACATAGAATTGTTTACACAGTTGAGCATGAAATATAAATGTGTAACTTGATACACCATACTGATGGCTTTTGTAGCTTTTTTGCTTTTGTCCAGAAAATCAGCCCCTCTCAAAACCAGTATTTTTCTTGAAAATATTTTTAAAATATTTTATAGGGGTGAATTTGACAGAGAGGATGAAGATCCAGAATATAAGCCAACCAGAACTCCTTTCAAGGATGAAATTGATGTAAGCACTCCCAATTTTCTGTAATTACAAATATGTACAATTATAATTGATTCTCCATATTTATTTTAATGTGTGTTTTTTAAGTTTGAGAGCTACCAGATAAACACACCTTACAAAGATTGTTTGCTGCTGTGTTTGAGAGATGACATATTTTTCTCCTCAAATCATGACATATGGTCAAAACTGAAAACTAAAATAACTTCTGTCTTCTCCCCAAGGAATTTGCAAACTCACCTCCAGAAGACAAAGAGGAGTCCATAGAATTACACCCAAGTAAGACTATAGCAAAGAAATTAAAAAGGCAAAAAGGGATTGTTCAGTGAAAGGTGTACTGTTTACATTGCCACATGAGGGTATAGGAGGTGTTTTGGGGCAACACCACAGTAAGCTTTTTGCTGCCAAATCTCTTAATGTTTCACATTTTTCAAAACAATTGCATACTGTCTTTGAATAATCCACATTATGGTTCTCTGGATTTCTAATTACATAGTAGAAACTGTGAAGATAAAGACCGGATGTTTCATAATGCAGCTGTTGATGGTTTTGCCAAGATAATCTTGGAAGTTACAAATATGTTGTTTCCTCAGTATGGAGGAAAATTGCCAAGTTTAAGTGAGAATAATCAAGTGGGAAATGATAAGTATAGGTGTTTCCTCAGAGTCAGAATGATCTCCTTAGTAATGTATTTAAAGATGCATTGCATTAATTTAAATACTTACAGTGTTCATAATATGTTTGCATTCATAACATCGAGTAAAAATGCTTGATGGTAATCTCTAAATGCTTCACAAGCATTTCTGAGTTCCTAGCTAGATGATTTGATTCTGTTTTTTATCTCCTACCAATAGTTATCCTGTTTCTAATTCTTTAAGCACCAGTATTAAAGGCACATATTCTTATCTGATAAAACAGGATTCCAGTTATAGCCATAGAATCTTTGAAATGTTTAGTGTTGGTTTTGCAGTGCAAATACTTCTCTGTTCTCTAGACAAGCACAGTGAAAGCAATGCTGAGTTAGGGCAACTCTACTGGCCCAACACTTCAACTCTGACTACCCGTCTGCGTCGCCTCATTACTGCCTATCAGCGCAGCTATAAAAGGCAACAAATGAGGCAAGAGGCACTAATGAAGACTGACCGCAGGAGACGTCGGCCTCGAGAAGAAGTGAGGGCACTGGAGGCAGAAAGGGAAGCTATAATAACTGAAAAACGACAAAAGTGAGTTTCTTGGTGTTATCTTTCTTTATATCTTATTTGAGCTTGCATGTCACCTGTACTGCTCTTTTGTTTTGAAAGAAAAAGTAAGGGGGTTTGGGGGCTTCTAGACTGTGTTTGGACTCTCATTTATCCAGTGGCCTCACTTCTCTTGTTTCTTCCTTGACTAGATGGACAAGAAGAGAAGAAGCTGATTTTTATCGTGTGGTGTCTACTTTTGGAGTTATTTTTGATCCTGTAAAACATCAGTTTGAGTGGAATCAATTCAGAGCATTTGCCAGGCTTGACAAAAAGTCCGATGAAAGCTTGGAAAAGTATTTTAATGGCTTTGTGAATATGTGTAGACGAGTGTGCCGAATGCCAGTCAAACCCGATGATGGTAAGTTTTAACTGACTGTGGAAATCAACATTAATATTATGTGACAGTGGGACTGTTGAAGCTTCATGGCCAGGTGTAATGATTTTGAAATGGGTGTGCATTCAATCCATGCTAAAAAGTACAATTTGGTGTCGTTGTAGAACCTCCTGATCTTTCCACACTGATTGAGCCGATCACAGAGGAGCGCGCTTCTAGAACCTTATATCGCATTGAGCTGCTGCGCAAGATCCGGGAACAGGTTCTCCATCACCCACAGCTGGGGGAGAGGCTAAAACTTTGCCAACCAAGTCTGGACCTGCCAGAGTGGTGGGAGTGTGGTAAACATGATAAAGACCTACTGATTGGTGCTGCTAAACATGGAGTCAGTAGGACAGATTATCACATTCTGAATGATCCTGAACTCTCTTTTCTTGAGGCTCATAAAAACTTTGCTCAAAACAGAGGGACAGGTAATGCAAATACTGTCTCTTCTGTAAACCCTCTGGGTGCTGGCTGCAGTCAAACACCACCAATTGTCCCATCCACACCATTACAAGAAGAAAAGACTATAGAACAAACAGAGTCTAAAGTCGAAGGGTCTGAAAATCCAGCAGCCAAAGAGAAGTCTGAAATCAAAGAGGAGACAGATGCTGCAGATAAAGACACTAAACCAGACTGTGATGCTGAGGCTGAGCCTGGCTCTGTTAAATGTGAACTGAAAGACATAGAAATGAGTACAGATGTAGATCCAAAATCTATTTCTGAGAAAGGTTCAGAAGAAGATGAAGAGGAGAAACTGGAAGATGATGATAAATCAGAAGAATCCTCCCAACCTGAAGGTAAGACATTGGTCAGATCAGTTCTTTGAGCTTAGCACAAGCCCTGCAGCTGTTGTAGCTCGTGCAAGCTGGTAAGTGGCACACACGGTGCCATTATGGGGCATGGGATGAGCTACATGTAGCAGTTTCTCTGCCCTTCCACAAATCAGGTGGTTAAATAGGCTTTCATAGGAACCATCCAGCATCTCTGGGGTATTCCCCCACAAGGGATGATTTCCAGGATAGCTCATTGAGCCAATAACCATGGTCTCTGTGCCAAATGTGGAAGGCCAAGGCTCTGCTGTAGTAATTACTGAACACAAGCGTGAGTTAGAAATGTTGTGTCAAGCCTGGTTGCCTTAGCCTATCTAGCTGGGTAGACACTGGATGTTAATGCCTGGTCATGATTGTTATTCAGCAGGAGCAGTTTCTCAGGGTAAGAATTTTGATGAAGAAAGCAATGCCTCTATGAGTACTGCAAGGGATGAAACACGCGATGGATTCTACATGGAAGACGGGGATCCCTCTGTGGTTCAGCTACTTCATGAGAGAACATTTGCCTTCTCTTTCTGGCCTAAGGTTGGTTAGGGGTAGAAAGACATGTGCCTCTTTTAATTCAAGTAAAATATGGGAAATGTGCTTGCAAAGTAACAGTGAGCTTTGTGTGATACTGCACGTCTGGTGGGCAAGAGACCTTTTCTGTGAATGATTTGTGGAATAGCGCTTTTTTCTTCAAGCTCATGCAAACTAGCAGTGGAAATGAAAGAAATTGCTTTTTTTTGTAAAATAGTGTCATTTAGTAAACAATAGACTGCTGGCAGACATGAGTTCTTCATAGGGTCTATAACTGTATGTCAGCAAAATCCCACCTCTCACACCACTATACAGTTTTGAATTAGCAATTTTGTCTGCAGAGCGATCTGCAGAATTGAGAGCAGAGACGTTCTAAGATCACCTTTTTATTTTGGGGTGAGGCGATTGTAGGGAAGAGTTTTTGTGACCTATATGGTCTAAGCCATTATGTAATGTTGACAGATGTAATTGTATTAAGGTATCCTGCAAACATAAGCAGCAGTTTTAGACAGCATAAAGCTGTATCTTATTTTGGTAACAGTGCAGAAAATTATCTAATATAAAATGTTTTTGAAAATACAAAACCATAACCTTGTAATAAATCTATACTTAATTTAGTACTCTCCTTTGCAGTAGGGGGAGAGAGAAAAATAAAGTAGTAATAGTCTTAAGCTTACTAATCACCATAACAGGGCCATCTGGTTGGGGCAGGGGGGGAAGGGGGTAGCAGGGCAGGAGGACCTTGCTCTTAATAGGCTTATTTCTGGGGAAAGCAAGCAGTCTGTTGCAGCTGCTGAGATTTGCTAGTGGCTTTTGCACTGTTTTGCTGTTCAGGAAGCTAACTGATGGTCATATTCCCTAACCAGCAGTATTTCTTACAGTTCCAAAGTTTCTACTACTTCAGGCAGGCTAGTGTAGGATTTGCTTGAATACTGAAATGGACAAAACTAATGCTCATCTTCTCTTCTTTCAGCAAATATTTTGGAAACAAGGGCTAAAATCTTGTTCAAGTCATAGTGTGAAAGTAGAACAGAAAATCCTTCATCTGTATAGGTTCAGCATAAGTAGACTAATAAACATAATTAGAGATTTTTAGTGTACACGCTTCAGTGAAATTTGAAGTGATAATGGGCGTGGAATGAAAATTGACATTCATTAGATGTCCCTAGGTTGGTGCCCGTTTCATAATGTTGAACTTTATTAATAGTGACGCTAATGAGGATCCACTTCCTAGGACAGAATTGCAGATCCAGCCTCTTGGATCTTGAGAACTGCAGCTTTAAGATACTGATTGCAGATGTGTTTATTTTCCCTTCCTAACTGTTGGTTTTGCTAACTGCTGAAGTTTTGTAAAACCATAGTGACTTTCTATTAATTTTTTCAATTAGTACATTGTCATACAGATAACTTGACTGTCTTTTCTCCTTCTCCTCACAATATAAATGCAGCTTTTAAATCCTAGCGATGTTTTATTGTACAAAATTGTGTGTTAACTTCTTGTAAGGTGATCAGTTTGTCCTAACATTCAAGAGTAGTTGTTTTTGAATGTATTCCTTAAGCTCTGGGAACTGGACTGTGTCATAAGACTCATCTGAGTTTAAAAGGCAACGTTTACACTGAAGGTTCATTACATACTTTTCCTTTATGCAGGACCGAGTAATGATCAACCGATTAGACAACATCTGTGAAGCAGTGCTGAAAGGGAAGTGGCCAGTAAATAGGCGCCAGATGTTTGATTTCCAGGGGCTCATACCTGGGTACACTCCAACAGCTGTGGACAGCCCTCTACAAAAAAGGAGTTTTGCAGAGCTCTCCATGGTTGGTCAAGCCAGTGTCAGTGGCAGTGAAGATCTCACTGCTTCTCCTCAGTTATCAAAGGCAAGACTGCATCTTTTTCTTTTTTACATAAAACATTTTATCTTGCATGAGCTTCTCTAGCGTAATAGAAAATAAACCAGCATAAATAAAACAGTAAAATGTAGAAGTGTTTATTTGAATAAAACAAAGGCTTTGTTTTCAGAGTTACATGTTTGGAGTTTTATTTTAAATTCAGCATAGCAAACAGAGTTTTGCTAATGTTTGGAAATGCTCATTTTTTATTAGGAAGATGCACTCAATTTATCAGTTCCACGTCAGAGGAGGAGGAGACGAAGAAAGATTGAAATTGAGGCTGAGAGAGCTGCCAAGAGGAGAAATCTTATGGAAATGGTTGCCCAGTTACGTGAGTCTCAGGTGGTCTCAGAAAATGGACAAGAAAAGGTTGTAGATTTATCAAAGGCCTCACGAGAGGCAACAAGTTCTACCTCAAATTTTTCATCTGTTACTTCAAAGTTTATCTTGCCTAATGTCTCCACACCCGTGTCTGATGCCTTTAAAACTCAAATGGAGCTGCTGCAAGCAGGTCTTTCACGCACACCCACAAGGCATCTACTAAATGGCTCTTTAATAGATGGAGAACCACCCATGAAGAGGAGGAGAGGAAGGAGGAAAAATGTAGAAGGGCTTGATCTGTTATTTATGAGCAACAAACGGACATCGTTGACTGTAGTAAGACCACAACCTTTTTCCTTTTTGTCTCATATTTGTCCTTCTGTCTGTGGTACTTCCTGAATGTGTTTTAAGTCATCGTATACTCTCCCTAATAGAAATATTCAGTTTTTGCCCAACGAGGCTTGTCTTTGTTTAGAGCTGTTAATTCTTTCTGAACCAAACAAAATGTGCAAAATCAAGATTTTACTCTAGCAAATTGTAGCTGGGTTTTAGGTAGCTCATACTTCGAAAATCACTTTCTGACTTTTTTTTTTTACAAAATATAGTATATTTCTAACAAATGTTTTGAGGCTTAAGTATGTCTTTCTTGATGTTTTAAAAAGGGAGGGTCTTGGAGGATCTAGGAGGACATTTACTGAAAATGCACAAAAACTGCATTTCCTTTAGCAGCATGTTCTTTATTGTTCAAGGATGCTAAATTTACAGAATTCCCTAATGCAATGATGCTGCTTTACGTAGTATGAATATTTAAACACCATTAACTCTTGTGTATGCAAAATCTTGGACATTTCACTTCAGTCAGTCCCTGAAATTATTTCTCCAGCTCTTCCTGTGAAGTGAAGACTAATACAGATGTGATTGTTTTCAGGAGGATGCAGAAGTGACCAAAGCTTTTGAAGAAGATATGGAAGCCCTACCAGCAAGGAACATTCCATCTCCTGGTCAATTAGACCCAGACACTCGCATCCCTGTAATCAATCTAGAGGATGGGACCAGGCTGGTGGGAGAGGATGCCCCGAAAAACAAGGATCTAGTTGAATGGCTTAAATTGCATCCTACATACACTGTAGATATGCCAAGTTATGTACCAGTAAGTATTTGATTCTAAAAGTGTAATTGTGTTGTATTAATACAAAAGTTAGTTTTACAGACATCAGACTGAATTTCTCACATTGGGCATAGTCATTTGATTTTGTAGCTTGGTTTTCAACAGAAGTTTTCTGTTTATCCACCATTCCTATTTTATCCACAGCCAAGTGACATTGGGGTGTTTGATTTGATTTTCCTTTCTTAATATTTGTATATAACAACATGTTGGAACCGTGTTTGTCAAGTTCTGCAGAATTTCATCTGATACAAAAAAGTTTCTTCTCACATAATCTGAGAGTAAAGTAATGGGTCCCTTCTTAAAATTTTTGTGAGAAGGGGTACTGTGATTGGTGATTTTTGTCAAGAAATGAAAAGCTAAAAAGCAATGAATTTCTCTTCTTTCCAGAAGAGTGCAGATGTGCTGTTTTCCCCATTTCAGAAGCCGAAACAAAAACGACACAGATGTCGAAACCCTAATAAACTGGATATAAACACTTTGACAGGAGAAGAAAGGGTACCTGTTGTAAATAAACGAAATGGAAAGAAGGTAAAAATTGAGTTACTTCAGTCGAGGTCTTTAATAATGTCTTTTCATGTGGAAAGCAGGTTTTCTACTCCAAGCTGTGTCTTTAAAAGTTTAATAACTTGGCACCAGTAATTTTTCTTCCTGGGTTCTGCCACCTGGTTCCTTTAATTCCTTCTTTGCTCTTCTGATATGTTCATATTAATCACCTGAGTGAATAACACCCAGTTTTTGAACCTATATAGCACATTTTGTCCTTAGATACAAATTTTATTACCAGACATGGCTAAGCTGCAGCACTTCACTGTTTTTTTAAAACATTATTTTGTCAATTCAAGTATCACTAGCTGGTTTCCGTGTAGTTTCCACAGTAAACTTAAAGTCTTTGCTGCCATCCTTCAGAGATGAAAGTGTGCAGATAGAAAATGTCCATATAAGTAGTAGTTTGGTTTTCTTGTTGGGTTTTTGTTAAAGTAATAACCTTGTCTTTTGCTTTAGATGGGTGGAGCTATGGCCCCTCCAATGAAGGACTTGCCGAGATGGCTGGAAGAAAATCCTGAGTTTGCTGTTGCTCCAGATTGGACTGACATTGTTAAACAGTCTGTAAGTGAAACTCTCATTCCGTGCTTCACTGTAGGTTACAGCACAGAAAAGTTGAAGGCTGTGTAAATTGATTATTAAGTCTTTATCTCATTGCTGGTTTTGAGAAGATTGTAGTATCTGTGTAGGAGTTAGCCAGCTCAAGTTGGGGTGGTGATAGGAGGCTGCTGCAGAATGGGATTGAAATACACTTGAAAAATCAGCTACAGTTAAGGAAGCCTTCAGCATTTATTTTGCATTATTCTTATAAGTAACAATCCTTAAAAAGCACAGATATTTTTACATTAGGAACTATGAAGAAAATATTTGTTATATTCATAACGGAAATACACTTCACTGTCTCAGTGATGGGGAGTATGAAAGGAATAGGTTTTCTGCCTTTTATTTTAAAACACTTGTTTGAAAATAAAGAGTAAAATTCTGCAAGTACTCAATTTAATAGAATATAACTATACTGAAATTCAGTACAAATTATAAAGATACAAATTTGTAACTGCAGCATATCAGGGTGGGGTTTTTTTAATGAAGCTACAGAGTTTTCAGCATGTATTGTTTTACTGTTACATTTGAATGTAAAAAAATCTGTGATCTTGATTTCTTCAGCTTTCTTTACATGTTCTACTGCCATTCACTATAGTACTAAGCTAGTCACCATTTTCCAGGGTGAAAAAACAAACCACTTTTGGAGTTTGCTGAAATCCCTTCTGTTTCTTCCATCATCATCAGTTAACTGCTGAAAGCTAAAAAGGCAAATAGAGAATAAAGCTTGTTTTCTCGCCTTCCCTTTTTAGGGTTTTGTTCCAGAGTCCATGTTTGACCGTCTTCTCACTGGACCTGTTGTGAGGGAGGAAGGAGCAAGCAGAAGAGGAAGAAGGCCAAAAAGTGAAATTGCCAAAGCAGCTGCAGCAGCTGCTGCTGTAGCATCAACTTCGGGAATCAACCCACTACTAATGAACAGTCTGTTTGCTGGAATGGACCTCACAAGCCTCCAGAACCTACAGAACCTACAGTCTCTCCAGCTTGCAGGCCTCATGGGCTTTCCGCCAGGGCTAGCAACAGCTGCTGCTGCTGGGGGGGACGCTAAAAATCCGGCTGCCATGTTGCCTCTGATGTTGCCAGGGATGGCAGGATTGCCCAATATGTTTGGACTAAGCGGACTGTTGAATAACCCGATAACGGCTACTACTGGAAATGCCACTACTGCTTCCGGTCAAGGAGAGACTGAGGATGGCGCTTCAAAAGCTGAAGAGAAGAAAAATGAGAATGAAGAGGAGAACAAAGACTCTGAGAAAAGCACAGACACTGTTTCTGCTACTGACTCTGCGAATGGATCTGTCAGTGCTGCTACTGCGGTGACTACCGCCACTGCCACCACTACCACCACCACCAACACTGGATTGCCCACAAACCCTCTGGCCTTCAATCCTTTCCTGCTGTCTACCATGGCTCCTGGCCTCTTCTATCCATCTATGTTTCTACCTCCAGGACTGGGAGGATTGACTCTGCCCGGTTTCCCAGCACTAGCAGGACTTCAGAACGCAGTGGGCTCCAATGAAGAAAAGGCTACTGACAAAACTGAAGGAGCTGCCTTTAAAGATGAAGAAAATCTCGAAGGCAGTGATGCAGAGGAGAGCCTTGATAAAACTGCAGATTCCTCCGTTTTAGAAGATGAAATAGCACAGGGTGAAGAATTAGACTCACTTGATGGGGGGGAAGAAATAGAAAACAATGAAAATGATGAATAACCAGTACCAGTTACAGTTAAAGTGTTTTAAACTTTTGACAAGTGGTAGTCCTACTGTTTACACTCACAGTTAATGTCCATACTTAGTTTTTATAAGCTGTTCTGTAACATAGTGTAGCAAAAAAAAGTTCAAGTCATGTTATACAGATGTGTCAAAAGGTATCTTGGTCATTAAGTATTGTGCAGTGCATTATTTATTATCCCTAGGAGAGATGAAATTTGAGAGGTGATCATGTCTTTTTAAGGAAATTGACATAATGCTCTGCTTTTTTTTTTCTTTTGGTACCATTGGTATTATGAATTAAGCAGCAATTTGTAATCAAGTGGCACTAATAGAAGGAAGTGCTGCTTAAAGGAAGGATGAAGTTATATATTTAATTTTTTTTAATTTTTTTTTTCTGTGAAGGTCAAGATGAAATTTACCATACATATCGTACTCGCGCTTCATTTTGACTTTATGGGAGTTCACCCGCTCACATGCGCGCACACACCCACACACACACTCTCTCTCTGACAATCTTCATGATAGTGTGAATGTCTCTGTCTTGAGACGCAGCAATAATAAGGCAGCTGTTGAATGTGAAGAGTACCTTTTGGAAATTAACCCGCGGAGAAGGTTCTTACAGGATAAAGCTACAGTTTAATCGTCTCGTGATCTTGTAATGCACTGGTATAAACAAAAAGAAAAAAATCAGGTACCTTTTTTAAATTAAAGGACTTTGTTACTTTAGCCACAAAGCTAAACAGCATTACCTCAACTCTAAACTAGCCTTGAAGTTTACAGACATGACTTTGTAAATGTATTGTTTTTCTTTGTTGTGATGTCTTTTTATTTTTTTTTTCTTTGGAAACTGCTATCATGTAAGATAAGATGTAAATTGCTGCCAACTGTAGTAATGATGCTTTTAATAAAAGTGACCCATGATATGCAGAGATGTAATTATAGAATGTAGTGTTTAGGGACATCAAAACTGGTGTTCACTTTCTGTATTTGTATTTGTGGCTTTATTATAGCATTTTCCTGCTATATTCTTTATAGATTAGTGGCTGTAAATGCTGAACTGATCGTCTTCAGGGGACTAGGCAGGAAGAGAAACCTTGAATTGCCTTCATATTTTCCACTCTAAGTAACTCTACAGAAATGCACGCTAAAATCCCTACTTCACTCCTTCAAAGAGGCATGAGAGACTGAGAATACTTTAAATGTGTTCAGCATGTGATAATGTGGTACACTAAAGAACAAAAGGGCAAAAGAAAAATGAGGCTTTAATAGGCACAATATCTAGGTCATTTATCCTTGGTTAATGGGTAGAAAAACACAATGCTGTAGTGACAGCAAGGGATACAAAGGCTCTGTGGTATCCTGTAGACCAGAGCTTGTGATGCCAGAAACCACTGTGTCAAACAACCTACATGAAACTAAAACTGACCCACTTTTTATAAAAACCAGTGTCTCTTCTGGAGAGCTACTGATTTGTACTCTTTTGTGACCTTTTGATAGTCGAGATAATGTATCATTTGAGAACTTCTGTTTTCACGGTGTTGTCACCTTGATACACACATACACAACCAGCTCCAGAGTGAGGATAAAAGGTTAGATTTTCAGTGGAGTACATGAAAAATTAGCTATTTCAGAAGCCAGCTGTGGGTGGACCCCTGTCTTTAGGACTAATATTATCTGTGCTTTTGGAATGCTGGAGAGCTGCAAACCTCACTCTCATGTACACTGTGAATTTGCACGAGAGCTCAAATGGGCAAGTATTGCAAGACCGAAATTTGGTCCTGAGGGGTATATATGAAAAGGGGTGAACTTGGCTTGAACATTTCATGGACGATGAAAGTAGATGAGAAATGAAGGCTTAGGAAGTGAATTTTGTGTGAATGAATCACAGGCACACACTGTGGAAATGAATAGATGTCAGGATGTCTTGTACTGCCACTTAAATAGATCATAGGGAGTTAATGAAGGTCAGGCAGGATTCCCCCCGCCATGGACATCACTGAATGGTTGATGAGGTGTGTTACTCCTGCCTCTTTCTAAAACATCACACATAGACCACGACAAAAAGTGAGAGGCTGAAAACCAAGGCACATTAACTTGGGCAGGTATGTCTGTTGAATTCATTTGAGGTGTTTTTTAAGTTGTTATTAAATGCCTTGTGTTTTGGTTCTTTTTTTCCTACCTATAGAATTCCCACTGTAAGAGTTGATAGGTGTTTCCCATTATGTATATTCCATGTATGGTACCAAATAGCCTTTTTTTTTTTCAGTTCAGTTTTATAATTTCCAGAAAAGATTTACACAGGCTAATGATATCCCTTGAGAGAACTCTTTTCTAATTGGCAAGACTAGGAATTGTATTGTTAAATGCCATACTAAGTCCCTTTCTCCTCTGTCAAAATGGGGAAGTTCTGGTAACTTCCATTTTTGCCCATAGGTTTTTGACATGTAAACATCCAAGTCATGATGTTGGGTGTCCAAGTGACAAATGAGTGAATCTTACCCCTAATACAAGCATCTTCCATGATGCTATTACTCATCTGCCTTTCCTACTCAAAGAAAAAGCAAAACTGGAGAACTATTGCAACAGAACAAATGCCGTGGGAATGGGAGAGCCTCCATGCTCTGTGCTTTCCGAACAGCCTTGCTTCCCAGAAGCCAAACAGACCCCTCACCTGTTGAAAAGGTGGTGACATTTGATTTTTGGAAGGGATATGGGCCCGTGGTATGAAAAATGAAGTGGGGGGATTGCCATCTAATGTCCAAGAAATGTATTACATGAAAATATGAAGGTTTTTCTTTGATTTGACAGAGTTTTTACATGTTAATTATTGCAAAGATTCTTACGGAGTTTTAAAAGTGTGTCTAAATGAATAAAAGCTTATGTGAGTAAGATGCATAGATCAGAAACTATTCTGCACTTGATTCACATTTGGAGCACCCTTTCTGTCTCTCTCAATGAGGAGCCTTTCATTTGTCACCAGCCATTTTCTGCTGGACCTCCTAATGGCCATGGAAGTGTTAATGGGGTTATCAAGGAATATAAATTACTTTCTGTGCTGCTTTCAAAAAGAAAAGTACCTGTGTCAAAGTACAGCAGTGGTCTGCATGCTAACACAGCCTATTCTGTGTGCATGGTGTGCAATTCTGCAAAGGGAAAGAACTGAGCAACAACAAATCTGCTCAGGCAGATGCATTTTTTAATAAGAAGACTGTAAAGGAGAACCCATTCAAGTGTGAGCCTTGAAAACTTGCTGATGAAACAGTGGACAAATTCCTAAACTAGTCCCAGGTTTTTTCAGTCAGCTTCAGCCTCTTGTTTCACATTGATGTAAAATATCAAAGTGTATTGCTTACTGGAATTGCACACTTCTGTTGGGTACCTTTGCCATTGAACAGTTCATTTGAGAAGGGCTTAAGACTGAGGGGAGGGATGGGTATTCAATTGTATTTTTAGTATAAGCTTCCCATTGACTTGTATAGTGAACAAAACTGCTTGGATCATTTACGACTTCTGTTGCTTCTGCACCATGCATTTCACCCACCTCTGAATCCTTAACGTCAGGGCTGGGATCTGGTAGAGTCAGCACATGTCAGGGCTCTCAGTCCTACTGCCTCTACACAGTTCCCTAGGAACCTGAAAGATGCCAGCCCGTGAACGTTTCTGACTCCTCTGTGGGACAGAGTGCCAGCTAGAGGTTTTGGTTCCATGCTATGCAAATAATCTGTACCCTTTGGCTTCAAGTGATGCCTTAGAGAGACCTGAAGATGGCTTCTTACATAGACAGGTTATGTTTTAGGCGTCTAGTCTAATCACTAGCTTGAGCCAGCTGTTCTTAGGAGAATGTGTGAAGGAAATTAAATTCTAAGATTGACAGTTGCTATGATCAAAGTTTGATGTGACTTAGGAAAACCTCCTGCAGAATGCAAGGTGAATGGCCCAGCTCCGTCTGCAATGCAGTTTTCGATAATAGATTTCATGCAAAAGAGCAAACACTTACTAGTATAAGGAACTATAGTGCAAAATACATATTTTCTAAAAGGGCATAAATCCATGTCATCAGATGTTTTTATTTTTCCAACTTCTGTGGATTGCTGTCAGCACTGGTAAAACCATCAAAACTCAATCATTTGAACTATTTCTGTTGCAGTGGCTTAGTGCAGGTAGTTTCTAATCCATTACTTGTCCTCCCTCAGTCTTTGCTTAAGAAATTTAGATATTAGTGATAGCTGGAAATCAGAGACTTCATTAAATCCTGGTAATTGTAGTTACATTAGAAACAAAAAACCCATCCCTCCATTTAGAAAATTTGCTTGGAGTATGTCCATGCAAATATTGTTAATTGGGGTCTTGCCACAGAAAGTCTTCTCTTCTTCTAGTTCCAACTTTTTATACATGGGGCTTATTAACCTAAGGGGCAATATAGAGACATTAACCATGAATTCATCGATCTTCTGGGCAGTTGCACCCATGAACTGAATGGCAGGCAAACTGTAAGTCTTAAAATGTCCAGTGACAGTGCATGGCTCCGTGGGCAAAGAGCAATCAGCTCTGATAGCACAGCTTTTACAGCTCTGCTCTTCTTGGATGATGCATTGGCCTTCCCAGTTCTCGGGAGGTGTCGGGAACCTGTGGGCTTTGCAGGCAAAGGAGTTGGGAGCAGCAGTGCCATCGGTCTCCTCCCACAGGGCTTCTGCTATTGTTGTGCCTGGGGAAGGATTTGCATATCTGTGAGTGCAGAGCTGATGTTCCCTCCCTCCGCTCAGAGGCCCTGCAAGGAAACTCCATGATCCTTCCCTTTTTTTCCCCTCGTCTTGTCGTTTTTTTTTTTTT
>VZRN01004397.1:133641-151112 GCA_013397935.1 Dasyornis broadbenti
TTTTTTCCCCTTCTAAGGGCTAGTAGAAAATAAGAGACAGCCATTGTATTTCACTGCAGCGGCATTGTTCTGCACCAGACAAAGATGGCATATTTTTCTGAACCATAGTTTCTGCTCCTTCAGCCATGGCTGGCTACTGATGAGCAGCTGTGCAGAATCTGAATAGCCTAAGGCATTTCCTAAAACCATTAAAAAATAGGAATTTTCCCCAAACATGTGCCAAACCCCTCCTAAAAATATGTGGCAGGAGGAGGAGAGCAAAGCCTTGCTCTTTGTCCAGAATATAGTTTTCTAAAATGAAACTTTCAAGGCATGCCTACTTTCACAGAAAGCATAGACGTTCTCTCAAACATATCAGTTGATTCTGGAAAGACTTACGTAAGTCCTGTTTAGAAGAATATTTTAAAAAGAAAAAAGAAAAAGATTTTTAAATATTTTCTTAAAGGATTTTTTGTGAAGAGGTGAAAGTGAAGCGTTTAAAGTAAGCTATGTAATTTTGCTTTATAAGCCAGACAGGTGCAGGTAATAAATAGCTGAAGAAAATGTTAAAACTCAGTCCTGTTCCTCATCTGCCATGTATCTGACATTTCTGAAAATACCATTTTGGGCTGTCACTGTAAGGACAGGCTTTTTCTTCCCAGTCTTCAAGTTCTTCTCAACCAGACTGGCCATCTTCTGCTGTCTCAGTCTGCAGCAGGCTTGCCATCTGCTATATGGCTAATCAATTCACAAAGGTGCTGCTGGGCAGTGCAGACTCCCTGTCCTCTGCCAATATTTTCTGGAAGTTGTCAAACATAGCTGAATTTGTTCTCAGCTGTCACAATCATTGCATTGATTCCAGCTTGTAGCACTCCAGTGACCAGTGGGGTATGCGCTTTGTTTTGCAAGCAGCGTTTGCTCTTTTGTGCCTGTTTGATTAGACGGGAGCTATCGCTGGAGTTGGAGGGAGCTTCTCTCAGGCTGCAGGTAAAAGGTGCCTCTGACTGTTTCATGGTGCCCGCTCCCAAGCTTGAAAGGTGAACCCGTGGGCGAATCAGCAGACCAGGACTCCAGATTCAATTTCTAATTCTGTCTGCTTCCCTGAGGCGGTTGCTTTAATTGTGGTTTCCAGTCTTCAGAATGGAGAATGACACTTGCCTTCTTCACAGAGATGTTGTGAGGCTAATGTTAGCAACAATCATGCAGTACTCAAACCAGCCTGATTAGGACTGCCTGGGTAGAGCTCCAGCTCATCCTTGAACATGACAATCTTCATTACATCTTGAGCTGTCGTGGTACAGCCCCCTTCAATCAAGGGCTGCCACTGTACGATGGCAAACCTGCTACCCCACTGTGAGGTACCAAATCTGCCACCTTCGCTCCTCTGTCTCCCACTTCCATGGAAAACTGCGTGCCAAGCTTTGGGTCTCGCTTCTCATTGTCCTATTGAGTCCCACTGTCAAGGCAGGGCAGTGGCTATTGCTTTTGCAGCACAACTTGCTAGCACTTGACCTTGGGGCCGCTCTTTGTTCTGACTGCATAGTACATCACAGAAATGGGAACATAAATCAGTACTCTGACTTCTTCAGGTTGGTGGTCGTTCATGTTTCTTTAATATTCTTTTGGTCGCCCCTGGATGTGTTGGTGGAGCTGCTTCATCTGACTACTACAGCTAGCGAAGCTGCAAGTTCAGACACTGGTTTTAAGTGGCAAAATTTGCATCGTTACAGCTTCATGTTCTCCTCAAAAGGCTTCTGCTGCACACCTTGTTCTGCTGGTGCGGTAAATCTGTAATTAAGATGGTAGATTGCTGAAACTTCAGTACACTCTAAGCTACAGCTTCTCCTTCTCTCTGGTCATGCAGGTGTGCTGAAAACCCCTCCCTTAGTGCTTTCTTGGCTTTGATTACAGCTGCCTCAGTAAGGGAGCTTGTGGATACATCAGGGACAGGCAGAGAGAACATAGTGTTCCTGGATTTTCCATCCTTCTTTGCTTTCTGTCTGCAAGAAGTGGTTAGATGATGCTTCCAGTGTTCACTGGTCTTCTAGCAGGAATTGGTAGTTTTAAAAAGGCCTAAAGTCTAGCTTTCCAAGTACCAGTTCCTACCAAGGAGCACCTGTCACTGGCTCTATACAACTGCACTGAAAAGGAGCATTCAGGAAAAGAAAAAGGCATCTGCTGGCTTTAACACTCAGTGTTTGAATTGAGCAAGCTTTTCATTGCCCTATTAGTTTCCCTTGCCATGTGAAAAACTGCCATAATTTCTTGCCTACTGTATACTTATATTTAATCCAAAGGAAAACAGCAATTTTCTAGATGCCATGAGAGGCAAGCTCCAAAATATCTTTCAGCCTGTTTTCAGTACGTGCTACTAAGTACCTCATGTTTGTCAGCTCTTCTTGGCACCCTTTCTATGTAACAGCCTCTAATGATTTTGGATTGGCTTCTCTGCTGCTCACAGCTAGTAGGGATCACGCCATGCAGTAACAGCACTCCAGTGTGTGCAGCATTTCACCACAACCATTGCAGAGGTGGCTGCTTTTAACCTGGTTTTGGAATGGGATTTGCAAAGCTGTTTTTATCACTGGATTTCATTGTACACAAGTTAAAGGATGAGTGCGCTTCCTTGCACACCATTTAATGAAGTCTTCCTAAAGCAGTTGCAAGAGAATCTTCGTGTGCCAAGAGAATCTTAACTAAATATGAACAAATTATGCTTCTCTGCCATGTGCTTCACTTATTCCTCATGGAGAGGTGGCTTTTAGGTCTCTTCTTAGCCCTCATGCCTCTGGTGACCGAAACAACATTTGCGTGCAGGGGTATCAGGTTTTCTGCTGAGCCTTTACTGTTTGCACTACAGAAATAATGTGCAAACGATTGTGGAGCTGGTTTTTATGCTTGTCTTCACTCTTTCTGAGAGGTAAGGGAGAATATGCTGTGAGCAGGCAAAAGCAAATTAAATCTGCACTGATCTCTTTGATGACCAATGTGCAATAAGGTTGCACGCAAATGTCTGTATGTCTGCTGCTTGCAGCAAACAAAAATTGTCACAGGGAAAATCAGAACCAGGAGTTCAGGGAGGAAGGTAGAGAATTCTGTGGGGATACTGTGGTTTCCCTGCCAGGTCCAAGGTGGCAGTGATGCCCCTGGGGTGCAAGGTGAAGACTGAAGGGGTTTGTGGCTGACATAGTACAGGAGTCCTTGGTGGAGCTCTCCAGGTATTGATGAACTTTGTTAATGGATGCTACAGCAAGGGCAGGGAGAGCTTCCCTCATAGACACTGTTATCTTGGGGAAAATGCATGGGAAGGGCTGGCACAAAGCGGCTCTCGCACCATCCCATCCATCCTAGGCAGGGTTTCTGACAGAGCAGCTGCAGGAGAGAGGGGAGCCAGAGGTGACAAAATCCTCTCAACCTCGTGGAAAAGAATGGTTTCATCTGCAAGAAGATAAATTGATGGTATGAATCAGTAGCAAAATGCAGGGCCTCTCTCTCATGATTCCCATCACCTGCCAACAACCACTCAAGTTTAGACATGAACAGTTAGAGCGTCTCTGTAAAATGTGTGTAGGATGGGAACACGTGGCACAGGCTTCTCAATGCTCGCTAGATGGGTGCTGGGTAGCTCTAAATCGCTGAGCACATTTTTAGCTGACACAGGCTGTGTTTATGGACGTGGCTGTTGGGAGGATGGAAAAGGTGAGGATGCCATCCCAAAAACCGAAATGTCACCAGATGACCTACTACCTCTGGACTACCTCCCTATGTTCCTTTAGGTCCTGGCCATCAGATTTAGTGGCTTTTAAAAGTTTATTTTCAAGTTCTGGTTTTATATCCTGTTTTATGTTATGTTTATTCCCTTTGGTTCTATTACCGACTTGCAACTGTACAATTCATGTGCTTGCTGGCACCAAACCTCAGGTGAATCTATAGCTACCATCCCCACAGCTAAAATGTTAACGGCAGCTACTGAAATCCCAGTAGTGATGGATGTATTGCAGGGGAAAAATCTGTAATCCTCTCAATATTTTTGCAAGTTTGAGTCTTAACCCTCACAGAAATAAAGGCGTAAAACTAAAAATGAAAATGTCATCCTGAAGTACAGGCAAACTGACCAGTCTGAATTTGTCTAGGAATTACATTTAAATTTTAGAAATCAGCCAAGCTGCACACAAGTAATTCAAGAAGATATAAATGGCTACATTATAATGAGCAGACACCTATTTTAAGTATGATCTATGTTTTAAAGAAAATTCATTACAATAAGTCTTACAATACCAAGCTCTTCAATGAATTTTTCATGTCTGCATAGCAAGATATATATAAAATGATCGTAATCATACACCTTTGGGGCAATGCTGAGCACCAGCTGTTTCACTGATGATTTATAGGTTGCCATGTTCAAGGTTAATAATCAGGAGAAACAGGTTATAGTATGCAATGTATTTATGTCAGGTTAGAAGTTCAGTAGTGAGGATATGATGTTAGGATGATATGTGCAGTTTTAATTAGCTACATGCCAGTTTTCTGGAAAATCAAATGCAGCCACTTTCCAAAGGTAAAACCTGTGAAAAGTTACCAAGGCTAATTTTTACTTTTGACTCAGCATGGCAGTCACAACACATCACCCTGTGCAGCAGCTCCAGCCACTGGCAGGGGCATCGCTGGTGGCCATGGTTGTTTTCTTCCTGGATCCAGCTACATCCCCATGTCCTCCTGCAAAAGGACCCTTGTAACTGCGATTGCTAGGATCTGCTCTTCTATGCAAGATGGTTTTTGTTGTTCAAAGGCTTGAAGTCACCATTTGATGCCACAGGCCTTTTTAAAGTTGCTGAATAGTTACCCCTTGGTTTACCAAGGGAACTGGAACTTTCTGACACAAGCCAAAGGTGCACGCTCTTCTGCTCAGGCCTGGGGAGCTGTAGCTGCTTGCAAACACCAGTGTCCCTGAGCAGGGCCTTGGAGAATTGTCATTGCAGTGCACTGCTTTGCAAAAATCTTTACTTCATCTGTTCAGCTTTCCTGAGCTCCCTTGACGCTGAATGCTCATCCCCAGAAGTCGGCAGCTTTTTCCACACACTGCTGCGATTATATTCACAACAGGGAACTTGAAATAAGATGAGGAATGGGGCTAACTAATTTCAGAGAGATGTCTTTAAATCTTACCAGATGCACTAATAGCAGGCTTCTCTTTGGACAAGAACAGTCAATCTGTCCCATCTTTGCATTTTCAGCTGTGTTAACGCACCCGACTGGGCATGGTGGGAGGTGTGCTGATGCCAGGGTCAGGTCAAGCTTTATGCCCACAAGTTGCTGTGTCCAGCTCTTCCTCCACAATCCATCTGTGGCTTAGTAGGATTTGAGTCTTGGACCACTGTGAGCCTTCGCTAAGGATTTCCTTGGTGCAGAATGTTACGTGCAGCAACACCCCTCACCCACAGACCCCAACTGCACGCTCGGACTGTTTGATGTCACACATCCAAGGTCTGTCTCTGCTCCCCGCTGTGCATTAATGTATGCTAAACAACCTGTTGAACTTATAATAACAAATGCAGCCCAGCCTCTAAACAAATGGCAAGAGGCACCCTGGCATAATAAAATCACCCGAGAGAGGGCAAGGAATGGGACACAGATGAGATTTCATTCTCATAAATTTCCTCTCTATTACACTTGCAGTATATTCACAATAGGGAACTCCAAATAAGATGAGAAAAGGGGCTAATTCATTTCACAAGGATGGCTTTAAATCTCAGCCTATACCCATGCTAGAAAATTAATTATGGCTATGATGAATGAAAGGAGAAGTTATATCAGTAATGAACATCACCATATCATGCTTTCGTAGCCCAATAAAATTTTCTTTAACTAAGCGATGGCATTCATAAATGTCAGCAAAGCAAAACATGAAGATTATAGGATATGTTGACCTGGTTGTAGGCAGTGGTGCCTATGGGTGCAGGAAAAGCTGTTTGAACCCTTACATGTTCGTGTGTTACTTTAAAAGTCTGGGCTCTCTTAGGCATTTCACAGAGCAACTGACCAGGAAGTGGAGAAAAAGACAATAAAAATGGGTGATAGAACATTTTATTGAGAGTTGTAGGAGATGGTGGAGGGAGCTGGAATCCCAGGGTGAAAATTTGGCCATATTGAAGGTAGTAGTAAAACTAATCCTGACTCTGGATTCTGGTCTTACAGCATGCAGGTCCTAAACAAAATAACCTAAACTGTCCTATTAAGTTATTAGACTGTATACCCAGAGTTATTATTCAAGAGCTGTGCTCAATCATTTTGTTTCATTACTATGTCAATGTGTATTGGCCTCTCATTGGCCTGGAAGGGCCTTTGGAGGTTTAACAGACCCAGTGTCTTAAAAGAGGGCCAATCACCCTTCATGCTCTTCTGTTTGTATCTGCTTAACTTGTTCTCAAAGACCTTGAGAGACAGAGATCCTACAAACCATGCTGTGTTTCCCTTGCATTTTACCTTACTCTCCTTGCTGTAGTTTTTGCTATTTGTGTTGCTCCTGTTCTCTGTGAACATGGACAACCAAACAATCCCTTTTCCGTGGCAACAGCTTTTTCTAGCTTGGAAATCAGTTGTGTTTCCCCCTCAGTATTCTGTCTTCAGAATGATCCATGGTTGGCCCAGTCTCTCTCCACAGGCTGCCCCTTCCAGACTGGTCCCTTAGTCAGTCTTGAGGCAGGTCCTGGCACTGGCCACCCTGTTTGGGCTAGCACAGTTCATGTAGCTAGGTTGCTTCACCTGGGGCTTCAGCTCTTCCCATTCACACCTTCCATTAACCAGCTCTCCTCTTTTGCCACGGTGTCCTGTAATTTCGTGCTCAGCTTGTGATCCTCTGTTTCCCAGAATGACCTCTTGGTGGTCCCCTGGCTGGTCATCCCTCCAAGTCTTATTTCCGCCTGAGTCCAGTCCTGTTCGGTTTCTCACCAGACTGCATGGATGCTTCTCCATTGCACTATTTTGAACAAAGACCTTTTTTAAACTTGAACATTGCTGTTCAAAATATTTTAAGCATTTCCATGAAAGTGCGATCTCTGTTCCCTGCTGAACGCTGTTTGTACCAGGTCCTGGGAACAACCTCGAAGAATCTGCTTTTAACTATAAACCAAATCCTTTTGTACAGTTTCCAATCTGATTTTCAGTCATATTGCAGGAGTTCGAGTTAGGGTGTGCTTCCCCAATTTGCTTAGGAGGATGTTTGGAAGACTCTGTCAAAAGCCTTGCTAACCTCAAGTATATCCACAAAGCCTATTACTTTACCACACAAGGAAATTAATTTGATTTGATGCAATATGTTCTTAACAAACCCGTCTTGGCTGAATCTCATCTCCTTGTTCTCATCCGTGTGCCTACAAATAGTTTTTTTATTTTCCTGGGAAATGAAATTAAGCTGACAGTGGTTTATAATCCCCAGCCCTCCTTCCCCCTCACCCTTCCCCCCAACCCCATGCATCCTCTTCCTTTCTCCAGCCACATTACAGTCTCTGTGGGTGTTACTGCTGAGGCAGTCTTGGGCCTTCTGCAGAAATTTCCGTCCATGCTTTCCTGTCCTTTTTTGGTTTGTTGTTTTTTGTTGTTGTTGTTGTTTTTTTTTATTTGGGGTGGGGTTTTTTTGTGTTTGTTTTTTTTTTGGTTTGTTTTTTTTTGGTTTGGTTTTTGTTTTTTTTTTTTTTATTCCTCCGGTGCAGTAACCCTCCCTCGCCATCCAAATCCCTCACTCCAGCACTCCCACAGGGGATGGAAAGCTGCTGTTTTCCCTCACATGTCATGACATTTGACCACTTCACCCTCAGCCAAACAGCGAGTGGCTTGCTGCTTAATTTCAGGATCCAAAATACAATTGCTTTTTAAACTCCCTATAGACTCTTTCCAGGCTACTGCACAAATTAAGCCTGTCTCTACTCCTTTCCCCACCACTTCCTTTCCTTACAGAGCAGAAGCCTCTTCCTTCTTTTTAAACTTTTATAGTGCTATAAATTTATGTGGAGATTTACAGACCCTGGGTAAGACCCCCTGGCTGCCCAGAGGACTTTGGCTGCTTGGCTCCAGTGACAGGGTCCTCTCCACAGGCTCTACCGTCCCACTTCCAGTGGCAGTGCAGACGCCAAATGGGAGCAAAGCATCTCTCCCTTGCCAAGGTCTCTTGGCAAATGGTGCCGCCCCATCAGAAATGGTTACAGCCTCCTGCTTCTCTGCGGGGGTCTGCGACGCACAGGGATCTGTGCATCTCTGTGTGGCTCTGTGGTCCCCTGGTTTGCACCCAAAGCAGAGCGGGAGCTGCAGTTTCGTTTCCTTTACATGCTAATGAGCTCAGCTGCTCTGGCAGCAGCAAAGCCGGGCGGGGGGGCTCAGCTGCGGGCGGCCCACAAAAACTGGCAACGGCATCTCCAAAGGGACAGAGAGAAGCGCCGGGATGGAGACCAGCCCTTCCCTGCTCAGTCTCTGGGAGCTGTAACCCACCTCTGTGGCAGCAAGGGTGATGTCACTCTGCAAGAGTGGTTCCCGGTGGGCTGAGGGCATCCAGTGTCCTTTCCTCTCTGCTGACTGGAGAGGTTTCACAAACCCATGGCCCTGGCAACCAGTGCCACCGTGTTGAAGGGCCAAGGGCAGTTGTTCGACGCTCAGCCTCCAGCCATGCAGATGAATTCAGTTCCCATATACGTTTTGTTTGGAAGTCTACATCAACATTTTATCTTTGATTCTAACTACATCTGCTAACCAAGTTGAGCTTCTTGTGGTTTTGTCCCTTATGCCCACAGCCATTTCTCTGCTGCCTTGCTCAGCATCCAGAGATACTGGCTTCTGCAATGGAAATAAAACTGTGAAGACGCTAGTTAAGAGACCTCTGTAAATATTATTTGCTATGAACATTATAGCAAAGCCCAGCCCACAATTAGTAGAGAGTGAAAATTAACTGCTGATATGCCCCTGCTTTGGTACTTAATGTTACCTCCCTAAATGCTTATAGAAATATGAGCACTGAGTATGCACAATACTGTGCACAGACCTTTTACACTGGTCTGGTTATCTCATCAAAGCTAAAGTAGCTAGACTGCAAAACTTGCCTAATGTGCTAACAAATCTTCAGAAAGCAGAAGTCACAGGGGACATCCACTGCTCTGTCTTTTTAATAATTTTTATCTTTGAATAAAATACTCTGCTTGTCCAGCATACTATAAAAACATCTTTGTGTAGGTACTTTGTATGCTGTGCCATTCACAGCACCAGCTTAGCTCCACAACCCTCTTACTAAGTGTTACAAGCTTATTTTTAAAAAATAATAATAAAAAAAGATAAACACCACCAAATTGTGTGGGGACAGACCCCCCAAAATCCCCGGTGGGCACAGCCATGTTGTGGGGTGCAGTGGCCACGGGAAGTGCTGTATTTGTTCAGTGCGTGGGGCAGCTGCCCCAGCTATGGTGTGTGAACCTGAACTTTGGTGTGAACCTGAACTTCTGCATTTCCTGCCTTTGTGTTGTTTTGTTTTGCTCCATTGTTGGCTGGCCCAGCCTCCCCCCTCCCCTCGCCAGCGGATGCACCCTGAATTCAGCGTCTTCCTATTCTCAGAATCCCTCCCTTATTTTCTCCTCTTCAGGCTGTGAACAAACTTTTGTGCTTTTTCCATGTTTTGCTTGATTTTTCCAGCAGCTGAGTCAGCATCTCCCTTTCCCTGTGAGGCAGCAGCCCTTTAAAGCCGCTGTTATCTCGCAAGCGTGCCATTTGCTGCAACCACCACCTAGAGCGGCTGAGATAAGTGAAGCAGTGGAGGGAGTAACCATCTCCTCACAGCCCATGAATGCTTCCAGTCAGGCTGGGAAATAATAGAAATATTTATTCTCTGGAAAAGCTTCCCGCAGCTGCTCTTGCTCCCTCTTTGTTTCACCCGGTGCTGCCTATCTCAGCGGCAAACTGAGATAGAACTGGGAAAGGCCTGAGCCTGGTGCAAAGTCCAGTTTTTCTCCTCATTAGCAGGATTTTTAGTGAGCACTGGAGTGAGCAGAGATCAGCTTTTCACGCTCTCCACCATGGTAGCCTCAGAGGGGTCTGGAAAGAAATGAGGCTGTGGTACCAAAATCTCCTTGGCAGTGTCCTGTGCAACCAGCCTGAAGCCTTATGGGGCAGTGGAGCAGCCAATGCCAGCAGCTGGGCGCCATGTTGGGACTGAGGGCGACCCTCACTTTTCTTGTAAGGCCACTAAGCCCCAGTTGCCACTCTTTCCCCTGAAGGCTATAATGGAGAAGAGGCCCTGGCACGGGCACTGGTGAAAGGTTTCATGGTAAAGAAGACAGCACTGGCATGCCACCTAGGACAGGTCTGGCCAGGCTGGCTGAGCCAAGAGCCAGTGAAAGGAGCAGTGAGGGCCAGGCTGCTGTGTCTACCCAGAGGTGTATGTGCCCATGCAGAAAGCGGACGAGATCCAGGTGACACAAGCAGACATTTGGTACTTAGAGACCTTACAGCATCCTTTTAACTTCTCTGGGTGTAATCTTCAGGGTAGAAACTGAAATTGCAGCTTAGCTGGAAAAATCACGCAGTACGTGTTATAAACACCCACTAGTGCTGTGAGTTCCTACCAAGGAATATCCTTCCTTGGTATCGCTAATGAGCCAATGCTCGGGTTAAATGGAACACTAGTTTAATCTGCTCTTCTCTCTGGAAATACCTGTCATGCAGGCATTTCCTGCAATGGGGAGGCAACGGCTTTCTGGTGAAAGCTCCTGTTCTGGAAGGTACATGGTTACAGGGGAATCTGCCATTTTTTTATCTGACCAGCAACTTCTACATCAGCTGTTTGTGATTAACCTTTTCTTTCTTTCTCTCTTTGCAAATCAGCTGAAGATCAAAGGCTCAAAGCTGGAGTGCCAGGTTTATCTCAATATGCCGTGACTGAGCCATGGTTTTTGACAGGCTGGAAGTGGCTGCACAGGGTCTGGGCAACAGTGGCTCCCTGCTCAGGTTTTGTACCTCTTTCTGTAAGGGATAACTGGGGAGCAGTCAGGGGTGTGCTGAGAGGCAAGATACCATGGCTTGCTAATGATGTTTCTGGGGGTTTAACTTGATGCGCTGTATTTCTCAGCCATAGCAGACTGCAAATGCAATCAGAGAAAAGTCTCATGCTGATGTCTTTGTATAAATACATGTTTATTGTTGTACTGAAAAGTGCAGGGAGTTACTATAAAATAGAGCTGTGTATCCTGTGGTCTGTACCAACTGAAGGATGGCCAAATTCAGCCCCATGACTTTTTGCTGCTGTCTACGTGCCTGCTTGTGTCCCACTCTGCTCTAGTCCATGCTGTGTCCCACTGCGGCACGGCCCCCAGAGTGCATTTTTTTGGGTTCATTCCTGCCCTGCAGGCTGCTGGAAGAGACAGGCTGAGTTGTGCACAGCCTCCACAGGGCTCCAGCTCCCCGTGGAGGCTGTGCGGGGTCTGTGAAAAGCCATCTGTGCCTCGGGACCCCTTCGTCCATCTCATCCAGACGCTTTTGCCCAATGTATCAGGTGGAAGTGGCTGGATCTTGACCAATTTTTAATTACCAGTGCACTGATTGAAACGGTGGCAGTGCCGGCTACCTGGAGTCAGTAGGAATTGACTCCTGTCATGTGGTGGGTATAATCTGCTCTCACCGTGACCCTGCTGTGGGACCAATGCCAGGAGACCAAGAGCAGAAACTGGATTTTCAGAGGCAGTGAAAGCCCGCAGCTTCTGCTGGAGGAGCAGAGAGCAATGAATCCTCTGTGACACTGTGAATATCGGGCCACAGTCCCCTGGCCAGCTCTTCTGTGTGTGGGACTGCTATGAGATAGCATTGTGGCATGCCATACTGTGTTCTCAAATAAAGAGAGGAAGGAAAAGGATTTAAGTAAACAAGAACAGAGCAGTTCACAGAGCTGACGGCCGCTGCCAGGCAGCCTCGTCAATAACTTGCATACTTGCCCCAGACTGCAGATTATTTCAATGTCAGCACAGATGCCATTTCTGGAAACTCCCTGCAGACCAAGGACATCAGAGGAGCCATTTTATTGTACTTGATGGGTGAGTGGAGGAGGCAGAGGTTAATAAGACTGGTATTATGCACAGAGTATGCAGAATAAACGAGGCATCGCAAAAAGTTTGTGTGAAAAACGTTTCATTTTCTCCACACATGCTGAAGAAAAAAAAAAAAATCATTTCCTCCAATTCCTGTTTTTAAATGCACATTCGTGACTTTTGCAGCTGCTAACGTGTGTAATGCAGCGCCGTAAGGCTCTCCTGAGCATGAGTTCTCACCTAATATGCACATACTTAACCGCCTCTGAAACTCATTTATCTACACCAGCTACTTCCAGACTCCCTGGCATAAAACAGTTTTGCACCAAAGCTGTGTTTGTATTCTCATATGTGACAACACCACATGAGGTGTTTTGGTGTTATTTTGTAAAGTCTCTCTTTTCCTACGCATGAGCCACATTTGTCTGTGGGTGTAAGGAAGCCTTCCCACCTCCTCTGGCTTTAGAGACAGATCTGAGAAAAGCAATAGTTGCATTTTGGAATACTGCAAAAGTTTAGAAAAAGACAGTGTTTTTCTGTGTACTCTAAAAAATACTTGAGAGCATAGAGAAGTTTGGGACCACATTTTCAGATGCTCTCACCAGAAGTCACCGTGAGTTTTGTGGCTGTGGAAGCTTTCTAAAACCCGCCGTGTGCACAACCCAGGTGGCGTGCTGCTTTCAGGGCTCCTGGTGAGTGCCCAGAACAACGGGAAGCACATACGTTGTTGAGCATTCCAGAGGGGCTGCACCCCTCCTTGTAAAGGTAACCTTTATTTCATGGGGAAACCTCCCTGCACATCAGTCTGTGAAGAAGGCACATCTGTCGTTCCTACATAATTCTTGAGTAGGTCTTCCTAGACCTTTCAGGGAGCATTGCAGACAGGAGAGGAAAATGGTTTGCTCTTGCTAACCTTGGAGTCTTTGCAACAGTGCAAAGGCAAAGCTCAGGGAGATGCTGGGAAGGGAAGGGTCTCAGGTCACTAATCATCTCATGGCTCTGGAGGGCTGAACAGGGACACCAGAGCAGCAAAGGTGAAGGTGCAAGCCCCAGGTGATGACCTGGGGATGGGATGGGATGGGATGGGATGGGATGGCCTGATAGTCAAGTAGGTGGCTGACTGAGGTCAGTTCTCTGAGCAGGACGCACCAGTTTGTGCTGTGAGAGAACGGAAGAGGGTGCCAGCATGTCCCAGATCTAACAACTCCTGGCCATTCACAGCAGCCACGAGAGCTTACAAAGACAAAATACTAATGCACTGGCTGGCTCAATGCTCAGGCTCAGTGAGTGCTGAGAAAGCAAAGGGGCTTCAGCTATTTTGAAGACAACAAATCCAGACAAAAGATGCAGCAAAGCCGACTGTAACAGCATATGCCACAAAAAGTTAGCTCCTCGTCCTTTGTAGGCAGGATGGGCTGCAGCTGCAACACAGGGGGAGGGAGGGGGGACTGAGCAGGAGTGCAGCTGCTCCCGTCACGTGGGGAGAGCTCACTCGGCACCTCCTGGGGAAGGCACAGGAAAGAGGAGGGAGCGAGGGGGCTGGACCCAGGATCTGCTGTGATACTGCTGCTGACAGGAAGCAGATATGTCAGATGAGGGACAGAGAGCACCAGGATGCACATCAAGGTGTTCCTGTGCAAATTGCTGTCCAAGAAAAAAAAGAGGGAGATTGAAGGTGATGAAGTCAATGCTGGCTGTATGAAGATGTGGAAAGACACTTGTGCTGTCCTCCAGGAGTCCTGAAGTGGTTTTTGTTCATTTGGAAAATGCCACACTTTATAAAGGCTGTTGATTTACCACCAGTTGAGCTGGAAGAATAATGGATGGATAAACTGGGACTTTTTTTTTTTTAAAACCCCAGATGCTTAATAAACTTATTCCCAAACAGACAACCATATATATTACAAATTATAATGGGATGTTTGGGAACCAGCAAGTGAATCTGGATGGAGAATCCTTCGTATTACATCCTTGAAGCTATTTTGCAGATTTTACAGATTATCCATCAGGGTTCAACACGCAGCAGTGCTACAGGACAGGAGTGATATTCCTGAAGAATTTGAGCACATAAAGTTAATGATGTGAGAACAGGTGTTCACTGCTGTAGTTGATGGGGAGGAGTTTGGTATACACCTATATAAGGACAATATGAGCAGTGAAAGATTAAAATGCATATGGGTAGCAACAAAGAGACAGAATACCAAATAGCAGAGATGCCACATGTGAGGCATGGCGTGATTCTGAAAAGGGTTAAAAAAGATGCTGCTGCAAAGGTTAAAGCTGTAACTCAAATACTGGATACTCATAGATTACCTGCATGAAGGAAAACGGCTACAGCGCACAGCAGACGGAGGGCAGAGCTGGCACCATCCTGCCAAAATATTTGCAACCACAATCATCCTCTTGCTGGGAGTGACCCCCCTGACCTATCAGTGGGTATTGCTGAGAGCATCATAGCACCAAATGGTGGCTTCTTAGCATGAGGATTGCGATTAATAGTGGATTTGAGCACTCAAGTTAATGCAATTTCCATTACTAAACCTTTTTATCATTCTCTCTAACTTTCTCAAATTAATTCTAGGTTTTCTTGCTCGAGCTTTCCTTATGAGTGACTTGTTGTTTGAAAGGGGTGGCGGAGGGAAAAAGGCAGGAATGCAACCAGAAATCCAGTCTCCTTTTTGATTCTTACATAGGGATTTAACCAAATGCAACCATTTGACCCAAATATTCCAAATAAAACCAAATAGATTTTGTTCAGCCATAGCACAGCTTCCCAAATCTCTGTGGAACAATCCGAATTCCAAGAAAACTGAAGTAATTCTTTTTGTATAGACATGGCAATACCAGATTAATGGGCTGTGGAGTAGCTACCATACAGCTATGAACATACTCAGCTCCTGAGCACTTTTCTCATTTTCTCCTGAGCACCTTTTTCTCCTGGACTGCCTCTGAGCATCATTTCAAACTCCACTGAAATACATAAGCGTAAGCGCTACTGAAATGTCCAGGGCAGCTGGACTGGAGGATACAAAACCTCTCAATGGCACAGTAGAAGACACTTGCTCTGAATACAGACAAAGGAACTAACTAAAGAGAGGATAAGGACCTCAGGCTGCTGGAGTCTTATGTCCTTTTCTGTCACTGTTGGGTCTTAATAACTAGTGTTTATCAAATGTTGCTTTGTCATATTATTAGTTGAATTTGCTAATAGGGAGGCTGATGTTTATAACCTGTCTTACCAGCACAGGACTGGGATAAGAATGTCAATACAAGTTTGCTTTTAAAAAATGGAAGTAAAAACAATAGGGAAAAGCATAGAGTGGAAAGAGAATTGATACTGTTGGGCAGTTGAGACCAGAGACACAGAGAGAAGAGGATCTTGAACATGCTGCCTAACAGGACTGCAGCATCTCAGAAATGTGTGTTTCTCCTCAAGGAACACTACCTATTTTTAATGTATTGGAGCCTACCTATAGCTCCAGCCTGTGCAGCTTGGTGTCAAGCAAAGCCTAGAAGTACACATTGCCTGGAGCACAACAGGATGCGATGATAGGCTGAGAAATCTGCAGAAAACACAAAAGATCAAGCCAATCCTGCAACTTGCTGTTCGTTTTAGCTGAGAGATTAAAATACCAGCAGAAAAGAAAGAGATGGAGCAGATGCAGTATCTCCATGGGGCTTCTTTGTGCAGCCACTTTCCTGTCCCTGTCTTGTGCATTCTCGTCCTCTGGAGTGTCACGGCAGTCCCAGTTACTAAAAAGGCACACGGCAGCACCACAGTGTGCCGGAGAACGTGCCCGTGGGGGGCAGCAGAAGGATGGATGCAACCCGAGGCACTTCAGAGAGACACTTGTGTCTTCTTTGGAGGACATGGGACTGCCCCACTTTGGGGCAAGGAGCCATCTGCTCTTGGATGCAGAAACTCCCAGCCTTCTGGTGCAAGATGACCTCCAGGCTCTTTCTGGACAGGCAGAAGGGATGTTCCATGTGGGCTGTGACACCCAAGTTGGGTAGTGGGCAGAGGAGGAGGGAGAAGTTTGGTGGTCCTCATCCTGCTCCTGGCCAGCACTGCACTCATCCCACTTCCATGGTGCCTGACCTGTGATTTCATAGGGACACCTGGCTGCATCCTGGTGAACTCAAGAGTTATTGTCACCATGTGGACAATTACCTTCCCCTGCAATGACACCTCTTTCCGCTTTGGGGGAGAGAGCCAGGTGGGCTGGGGACACCCATCTCTCTATCTTACATAAATTTAATAAGAAAAAAAAAAAAGTTTCATTGAATTCAAAAAATTGCTCAGCAACACAGGAAATATGTAAAGATTAATTTCACTCCAAAGATGATTATTTTATTTTGTTTTGCCTTTTAAATTTCTTAAACATAAATAATTTCCAAAGTGAAACATCTTTTTAAAACACAGAATTGAGTATTTTCATTTTGAAAATTATACATACTTCCATTTGGAAACTCCAAATTAAATGCTGGTGAATTTCTGTTTTATTTGTCAAAGCTATTCCCCAAAAATATGATGAATTGGCAAACAGCTCCAACTGACTTTGAGACAAAGCTGTCCCACCACTAACTAAAAGCATAACTTTGGTCCTTCAGCATGAAGAAAGCTTTTATTTTCATTCATCACTCCCTAATGTGCATTAAAAATTGCACATAAGATACAATTATTGAGCTGTGTAATCCTTGCATAGTGGGAAAAAGAAGAATGATGAAGTGTATCTGCCAGGCTCAATCCTCATCAGTCACTGGCTTCCTGGGCAAATTCCTTTCCCAGCTGAAGTCAACAGCAAAACTCTCAGCAGCATCGAGAGTTTAAGGTGTTTGTTTTATTTTATTATATTTTCTTGTCCCCAAATGTCCTTGAAAGCACCACCTTTTAACCTGAAAATTTGGGTCCACTGTGGGAAGAAAAAAATCCCAAAAAACCAACCAGAGCATCCTGAATGTCCTCAGTTAGGAAATGTACTTTGGAGTCTGCAGGGCTGCATCCTGATGCTTCCGTGATGCACGGTGGGGCTTCCAGTCCACAAGTACTGGGTGTTGCGATGCCGAGCCACCGACGGCAGCATGCCAGCTCCAGCACACGCATGTGACACCCACACGTGTGCACACTCACACACACACAGGGGCACACGTACACCCCCTGCCTCTCCCAAAAGACACACACACAACAAAGGAACCCTCTGTGCCCTCTCCAGCCTCCTCACATCATGCTGTCCCCACTATGCAGCTCCCACGAGAAACTCCAATATATCTTAAAATAATTCTGCTACGGCTTTTTTTTTTTAATGCCAGTTCAATTACTTGCTTGTCTGTCTATGCAATGGCTATTCTCTTATCAATTATGTTTTTCTCTCGCACTCATTTCCCCTCTTTTTCCTTCTTTTTTTTTTGGGGGGGGGGTGTATCAGAGTTGGAAGAGGT
>VZRN01004397.1:151142-238191 GCA_013397935.1 Dasyornis broadbenti
CTTTTTTTCCGTTTTTTTTTTTTGGGGGGGGGGATGTATCAGAGTTGGAAGAGGTTAATTAACCCTTTGCATAACAGGGTCCCTGGCACACACCATCACCCAGTGAAGCTGGGACTGTGAGGAAGAGGAGGAGGAGGAGGAGGAGGAGGGGAGGGACGTGAGGAAGATGACACAACAAACACGAGGCAGCAGCAGCAGGTTCCAGCCACAACATCTGCAGAANNNCGCAGCAGCCAGTTCCAGACACAACATCTGCAGAATGAGGCCATTTTTCTGTAATTCTAATCTCATAATTCATTGTTTGTGCGGTGTTGGTTACAGTAGCTGAAAAGGGGGGATAACAGCAGGTCAATTTGGCAGAGAAGCGCATTTGAATCTTCAATGAGGGACTAGCCTACCTTCTGATGAGCTGCTGAACCATGGCCAGAAATAGAGAAAATAAGCAGGAAAGTGCCTTAAAAGGAGAAACAAGACCTCGTAAAATTAAATAAACCTGCTAGCAAGACTTATTTCTTTGAATTTGTGGGAGTGGCACGCATTTGGCAAGCACTAGGGCGATGCGACAGCCTCTTCCTCACCACTGCTGTTCTTTGGGCTTCTGTGAGAGTGGGCTGCTGGATCAGCTCCTGTGGCCAGGGACTTGCCGGCAGTACCATGACACTGTCTTATGCTGACGAGCCTTTTGCCTTTCTTTTTCCTGCAAAAGGAAAAAAAAAAGAAAAAAAAGGAACCTTTTCTTGTTTCCCCATTACATGTGAGGATGTCGGAGCCCAGTGCGGGCGGTTGTGTGCGAGGTGTTGGTTAATGTTAGTGGCTGATTACTAAACTTCTTGTTTCGAACCACAAAACCCTAACATGTCAGCCTAAATTAGCTAACAGCAAGGGAGTGTCCTTCTCGGTTTGCAGGCCACAGCACATTTGCTCTTTGAAGAAAGAGAATGAGCAAAATAGGGTTGGGTGGTTGTTGGTGGGGGGGTGTTTTGCCTCTCCTCAGCCTCCCATTTGTGCGTGCGTTCATAAATATCCTGATGAGAGGCTGCCTCTGTGGTTGGCGTGTGGAAAGGGGGGAAGGAGGGTGGATAAAGAGCGATTCTGCACCCGCGTGGGGGACACCCTTCCTCCCCTCCCCATCACCTCCTCTTCCTTCCCCTCCCCTCGCCGTTTGACCTTGAGTTCGTTCTCTGCTCCCGTTCCCCTCCTCCCCCTGCCCACTTGCATCTGGTATCCGAGACAGGCTGGTGAAGCTGGGGGGCTGAAAATCCCCCTCCCCACAGCCCATGACCCCTGCTGCTCTGGGAGGTCCATACTGTGGATGCTCCCCATGTGCCCCCCACCCCACCCCTGGGAGCAGGGGCTGAGGGTCGGGACACAGCCCCCTTGGCTCCCTAGCATGGGTGTCCTGCACTGCAGCTCTGCCACTCGTCTCCCCTAATCCGGTTGTCTTTTGCAGCAGCGTGCAGGGGAACAATGGGTAGCCTTGTGCTGGCCCAGGCTGCTCGTCCCCGTCCTTGCAGCTGGCGCGTCCACCGGTGCTAAGCTCCAGTGAGCAGGATCAGCTGAAAGCCTCATTCCCCTTCACCCTCTTCAAGGGCTTGCCTATCCGCTGGGGCTGCTATCGGTTACACGAAACATTTGGTTTGCAATGGCCTATTTGTGCTGGAAGGCAGAGGGCTCTTCCAGCAGCGGGCAGTGATCCTCGGCAGAAAAAGCTCACCCTGTGTTAGTTTACAACAGTTTCACCCACACAGAAAAGTACAATGGAGACAGATCATGCACAGTGACAGGCTGCCGGCGGCTCCAGGGGATCCATAATTTATGATGTTTTTCTTACCGATCCGGTTTTGGATTTCACAAGCGGGCCCGTTTCCTTCCCATTTGTTGCTTCCTTCCGTCCTCCTTTGGAGAAACTGAACACTGGGCTCAAAAGTGGCAGCGGCCGCCTGGCTCTCCCAGGCAGCTGTGTTTGCATGGGGCAGCTGGGGGTTCCCTGGCCTCACCTTGCTGCCCTGTATTTGTTACAGAGAAAGGTGAATGCCCTGGCACACCTCGCTGTAGCTCAGCTTCCTGATGAACAGCAGCAGTGGCAGCCCATGCAGTGCTGCCCCTATCCATAGTCAGGTTCACCAGGTTGCCTGGTAGAAGCAGGACTGCCAGGATGCCCAGCAATTGGCTAGGTAATTAAAGGTAAAGAGGTTAATAATGGCTTTTAATGTTCTTTCTCAAATGAATAAGAATCAAAACTTAATCTGATCTTCCATCCATAATCTATCCGTTTCTCCCTTGCCAGAAATAGATGCACCAGGGCAAGTTGCAGGCAGTCAGATGCCACCTCCGCAGCAAGCACGGGTGCCACCAGTCACATCCAGACATGGACGTGCAAAGCTACGGGTTTGTCCACTGGGTAAAGCCTGAGCCCTTCCTCTGCGGAATGCCCCAGTTTTGGATCTGGAGCTGGATTTTTGGCTGAAGCCCATCCCCACCACAAGCTCCTGGTCCTGCCTGCTCTGCGGCCGTGCTCCTAACCTACACCTGCCCAGGAGGCCACCAGCACAGAGATGGCAAAAGGACCAGTGCTGAGGTCCCACAGGCCCCGCGCCACCCACGCACAGGCTGGCAGGGAGGGTGTGGGGTGCATGGCCCCAGCCCCGTGCCACGGCTGCCTGCCCTGCCACAGATGGCTGGGTCATCCGGTGGCTTGGGAATGACCAAGTAAGGTTAAAACCACAGTCACTGTGGTTACTGGCGCTGTGATTAGTCACACAGTGAGTGATCCAATTATAGCAACCCCTCCCCCGCAGCACTCCCCACCTCATCTGTGCAAAAGGAAAAGCCCAGGCCTCCCTTAACTCGATTTCAAGGGAAAGGAGCTGAAGTTGGACAGGGAGAAGCATGAGGCCGGGGAGGTGCCAGTGAGGTGTTGGTTTCCAAGCCCACCATGGATCACAGGGATAGGAAGCCCCTCTTGCCCCTGTGCCAGGGCACTGTCTGGAGTGACACAGCTTTGGGGGCGGTGGGGACCCTGTAGCCCAGGGGATGTCAGAGGGTGCAAAGAGCTGCGGTGATGTCAGCATGTGGCCTTGGCATGTTGGTCCATCTCCTGCCAGTGCAGTTTGCTGACCGTGGAGCTGCTGTCTTGTTGCTTCCCACCTGGAACACTGAAGCTCTGCTTCCTTTTCTTCTTTTTTTTATTTTAAAAAGGGATTTCAAGCAATTTCAAGGACTCCACCCGATCCGCCTTGCAAATGGCTGTGGTTTTTAGAAACCCACTTCCCCTCTTGCAGCGCCCAGGCCCTTCCCCAGTCAGGCAGGGAAAGGGGCTGAGAGAGACCAGGCTGCTCGGCCCCATCCTCCTCTACCCCAGCTGGCGCCGGGAGCAGGTGACAGGCACCTGTGTCCCTGCGCCACCGGGTGCCCCCCGGGCTCCCTCCCTGGTGGCCACTGAGGTGGTGTGAGGAGCGGGTGGGAAGCAGGGAGGGAGGGAGGGAGGGGAGGCATTAATTTGCTTCTGTGGGAGGCAGTAGTGCCTGCCCACAGAGCATGGGGCTGGGCACCACCTGGGCACCCAAACCACCATCCTGCCTGCAGGACCCTGTGCCTGCAGATCCCGCTGGCATCCTCCACAGAGCCCTCTATGCAAGGCATGCTGCTACCGCCAACAGTCACTGTTATTTATTGTCTTCTTTCAGTGCAGAACAATCCCAGAGGCACAAGACAGCTTGGTAATGCCAATCCTGCACCAGATTCTTCTCTACCCCTCCTTGTACTTGTAGGTTTTTTTGGCCATGCAGTGCTCAAATGCAATCACTTCAGCTCAGTTCTTGAGCACAGTGTGGGCTGAAAAATGGCTGAGGCAAATCTGCAGAGGAAAAATGATGCCACAACTTTGTTTCTATGCTGCCAACTTTCGTCCCAGCACACAGTTTTATAGCTGAGCTATAAAGCCTTGAGAGATCATCTAATGGAGACCTTGATCCTCTGGTGTGGTGTTTGCAGTGGTGTTCATGGGGTGAGTTGCTATAGCCCCAGCCCTCCTTCTCCATCTCATGGATGCAGCCACTTTCCTCCCAGCAATGGGCTTTACAGGTCCATCTCATGTGTCCCTCAGGTTTTACCTGGCTAGGGCTGAGGAAACACCCACAAAAGATGAGGGCTCTGTCCCCAAGGTGTGCGAGTGGGGGATTGACACGACCTCAGTGGTGTGCTTTTGGGTTGTTTGCTGGGCTTGTCAAGATCCTGCTGGGAAAAATTTCCCCTCTAGAATTAGGGAGGAGTCCGTGGCTCCTGTTACCACATTCTCTGCCTGCCTGCTGACAAATCACTCCTGGCTGAGGGCACTGCTATCCCGGGGATCATACAGCAATTTGCAATGAGTTTCTTGGCCTTTCAGGGCAGTAGCTGTGAGACAGTATCCAAAGTGTTTTTGAGGGTAAGATGGAGGCAGGCACCTCCCACTCAGCCCCACCAGATTAATCTCCTAATAGACTTTGACTCAACACATTCTTGACTCCCTGAATAAGTGGGAACTTTCTTGGAGCTTTTCCAACAGGTGACCTCTGTTATGCTGGTTGCCTGTTGATGTTGCCTTCCTGCTTGAACTTTCCTGGTTTTCCTAGCTCCCTCCCTTACCTACTTTTCTGCCTGTTAGGAGGATTTCTTCCCAATTCTGCCTCCAGCCCTCCTCAGCCCAGCCAGGGAAAACATCCTCTCCCCCTTTCATAGTGATATGTTCCCCTCACACTGCCATTTGCCAAGTGCAAGTAAAATGCCCTTCCTATTGGAGACTGGCACTTTGGCTGCAACATCCTCAGGAATGGGAGCCAAACCCCACACCACAGAGATATGGAGAACCATGTCCACCAACCTCTTCCTTATCCACCCATCCTCCTAGTCTCTGGGGTAGGTTTCAGAAAACCAGCACTGGCACAATAAAATATTGTAGTCCCTTCTTGAACCCATGCCAGCTCCAATAATCAGCACTGCAGCCTGGGCAAGCAGCAGCAGATGTCCAAGGCCTCAGAGAGCCATTTCCCAGTGGAGGAGAAATGAATGACATAAAGTTTAGGTCAAGGCAGTCCAGCCCCAGCTGCTGCAGTGCCTGGAGATCAGTCTGGCAACAACTTTCCTGCCTCTGTGAGTGCAAGGGGGAAGTGGCCAAGGAAGGGCTAAGGAGAGCCCACCAACCTCTTGCATTCCACTTCAGCCCCAGGCACTTGCACCTGAGGGCACCACTGCAAAAAGAGCATGAGGTTCTCATGAGGGTTGGGAGCATCCAAGGTCAGACTCCAGAGCTGACACCCAAGCAGGTTAAAACATGCTGGGTTAAACAAATCCTGGGCGTTAGCTATTTTGTATTTGCCAAGACGTGCCAGTCCACCAGCTAGGCTAACTGGACTGCCTGAGCCCTTTTTCCCCTGTATGTCTGGTCTCTGCCCCAGGAAATGCTTGTAACTGGGGCAGGGGGTAGATGAAAACAGTTCTCTATCCCTTCACACAGCATCATCTTCACATGGCCTCTGCACAGAGCACTGTTCGGCAAAAATGCCAGGTGCACCTTTCCAAGATGGAGTATAATTGCACATGAAGCAACAGGGCTGTGACAGCAATGTGTAACAGGCACCCAGCATAAATCCTGCTCATGAGGCTACAAGGACTGTCAGAAACATCACCCTTAGTGTTGTTTATTATTTGCACACCAATGAGATATGGAAGCAATTCCCAAGGATAAGGAGTGCTTTTCCCACATCTTGGCAGAACAGATTCCTTCAGTAAGAGGCTTGAATTTTAGTCTTATCCAAACCCCACAAAGTTCTGCAAACCCTAATCTGCTGAGGTTCAAATTCTTTGTGAGTAAAGTAGTGGAAAGAGAAACAAAATAATATTCTTTAATGAATGGAAGGAAGAGAAGAATTTCCCAAATAATTATAAGTGTGTTTATAGTGACTCCCACTGTTTTATGCCTGTGACCCTGGGTCAGATGTGGGGTATTGTATAGATCCATCCATAAGTACATAATACACTTGTCATAGATGAGATCAGCTCTGATGTATTTTTCTGGCAGCTTCAGAGCCGTCATATTTTCAATGTTTTGTCCAGTCAATCACATCTCAAATGGTGGGGTTTCCATCACATCCCTCCACTGTCTCATGGGAGCTCTTTGTTAGAACAGTTTCTCAGTGTTAATAGTAACTCTTCAGGTAGAGAAAGACAAGCTGTGTTTGCAATTCTCCTAAAGATTACCTGTTTTATTTGTATCAACTGCCTTCAAAATGTAATCCCTTGCAGTCCTCCCTGGCTCTTATCAGCTTGACTTGCATGGTTCAAGGAACACATACCTACATGGCTGAGCACAATGCCGGGCAGGCCTGAGCAGCCATCCTCTGTGACTGGAGGCAATAAACCTCTGTTTGCTCACCAGCCCTGCTGGGAACATCAACCTAGGATGAGCAAGACACCTACGCTACCTCCAGCACCAGATGTAGCTCTGTGGCTGATTGGTGAGTTTCTGCCTTGCCAACAAACACCTACTTCATGGCAGTGGTGGTGTCATGCTCAGCCATGGCACCCTGAAGTGCTGAGGGGCTGGCAGCACAGCTCTGAGAAGTGTGCAGCCAGGATGTTTCATTAACAGGCAGCTATGGGTTGCTAGTCACTTTCCTTCCTTGAAGGAAAGCTGCAGGGCTATGCCCAGGCTTGGAAATCAGGCTGCTTTTAACACATCTTCACAGGCATCGCTGGACGTGCTCGGGGCCTGTCCTCTGGCTTGCATGCTCGCTGGTCCATGTTTTCCACCAGGCTGTTGCTGCAGGTAGGGTGTGTGTGAGCCACCTGCCTCCCCCTTCCTGCATCTTATCCCTCAGCACAAAACCTTAATACAAAATATGCACCCACTGTAGGATCCCCTCCCTGAGTAAATTTACTTAGATTGGCGTAGACTCTTTGCCAATGAGTTTGCCCAGTGGGACACTAGACCGGAGCTGTGGATCCTGGTGCCTGAACCCTGCCAGAGGGGCTGCTTAGGTCAGTGCTCATGTGCTGTGCTACCAGTACACAACACACATTTTCACTTGTTTTTGTGTCACTAGCCTGTGCTGAAGTAGGATCAGCACAGCAAAGGAGGTCACGTCTACAATATCATACATGTTTAAATATTTTTCACACCAGTGCTGTTCCTGCTACCTTTGTGTTTCTGCTTGTCTTGCCTCAAGCAACTGGACTCAACCCTGTTCCCACTCTCCGCTGGCTGTGACGGAACTAGCTGGGGGTCACTCATCTCCCCAGCCACCGACAACAGCGCTGAGCTGACGGGAAAGTGATGTTGTCCCCTGGCTGTGCCGAGGCCCAGTGTAATTGTGTTGGCGAATCCAGGGAGGGCATGTGTGACATATGGCGAGTGGGGAAGACTTTTACGAGACAGCAGAAGGAGACCTGTCAGAATGGGCAGTGGCAGAGACACTGGCCTTCTATGTGTGCTCCCCGACAGGAGAGCACTCCTACATTTCTTTTTTATTCTCTTGGCCTATCAGGTGAACGTGAAATATTTTGGAGCTTGAGCATGTGGGTTCAAGGCATGTACAACCATTGATTTTGGAAGAGCAGAGTGTGGATCCCCCCTGTGGCTTTCCCCAAGGCCCCACATCTTCTAAAGCAACCAAAATGGAGAGGGAAGCCTGTACTTCCTTCCTTCCCTCACCCTCCACCTCCCTCCTAAAGCCACCATAAGGCAGGGCAGTGCAGGGCAGGACAGGGCAGGGCCCAGGGAGGTGATCCCCTGCTGTCAGCCCCCTGGCATTTCTCTCCGCAATGATTTTGACAAGGAAGCTCCTGCTCCCACCAGCTCTGGCTGAGGCCTCACATGTATTTCTGCTCACACGCATGCTCCCACCATGGGCCTGGCAGCTGGTCTCCTTTATTCTCTCTATTTTTAACCATTCGGTGGTGCCCATTGTGACTGTGCCTATGGGGATAGCTTCCAGAGGTGCCTCCCCATGCAGGGGTGCAGGCAGGTGCTGAGTAAGGGCTTTCAAATGCATCCAATATCTCACAACTTAAACAGGAGCGAGGCATGCTGGCACCTTTTCTACCCTAATCTGCATCTTTTGTGCTGAACACTGTATTTAGGTAGGATTATTTCGGTGTCCTCGCCCTGCTTGTCTTCTGAATCACTGCCGTGCAAGCCAGCTCCTATCTGCAGCAAAGCCACATAATGCTGTTAGCAGTTAACACCAAGCATGGGTAAATACACCCAGTTGGGCTGGCGGGCTTGGTTTGGCTCTGGGCTGACCACGGCTGCCTGGCCTCCGGTGAGGTTGGAGCAGGCTCCTATCTGCTGCTAATGCCTTCCTGGAACTCAGGCAATTTATATTAACCTAAGATAGGTCCTTGTGGGTCCCAGTGGCATGCACTGTACAGCACAAGTGTTTGTTCTGTGATTCCTGATCTGGGGAAGTGCAAAGGGTATGCTGAAAAAGAACCCTTCCCCCTCACTACCTAATTAGTTTCTCTGTCACTTTAAAAAAAAAACAAAAACTTTATTATTATTGCAGTGGTTTCAAGTTTATTAAGAGTATCACAATATCAGGGGGTTTATTTAAAGCCTCAGGTCCTGGAATCTTGCAAACGCCCAGGGCCTATTGCTTTCAGTGCAAGAATAAACAGAGGGAGAATGAGTTTCTGCTTTCTATAGCCACAAAGACATGCCAGAGCACTAAATACCCCTCAGTCACCCAAAATGTCAGCAAAGAGAAAGCCAGTCTGTTACACTGGGGTGTATTTAAAAACACATCCTCCTTTCCCTTTCAGCTGAGGGGTCTCTGAACAGCAGACTCATGCTTTTTGCATAGTGACACTGTTTGACCCATTTTTGGATTGGGATGAGAAGCTGGCCATGAGCTGCAAGGAGGAGGCTATGGTACAGTGAGGATTGGAAGAGACTTTAGTGATGTGATGTCCCCAGAACAGGGAGGAGATGGCCATGGGGCAGGGAGGAGGTGACCACGGAGCAAGATGTCCCTGGAGCAGTGCAAAGGCAGGAGCCTCTCCCTGGGCATGCAGGAAGGAAAAGACACCCCCCCCGCCAATGGATTCCTTCAGATAAAAGAGTCCCAGCTACCTTTATTTCCCTGTAATGGCCCCTGAGGCTAATGTCTTAAAGAGGAAACAAAAGGACTGCTTTACATCACACAAATGGGGCAGGAGGGAAGTGGGGAAAGAAGCACTTGAGTGCTGCATCCCTGCCAGGGCTCCTGCAGCAGGATGGAGGCTCGGGGGGAGGGGTGCAGCTGGCCCTAACTTGGGCTTTGCTGTGTCGCCTCCTGGTATTAAACCCTTTATTAACCTCTTCTCTGCTGCTCTGGTGCCCATGTGCTCCAGCAGGGCTCTGCTGTCCTGGGCCATTGAAAGAAGTGCGGGCACCAAGGTAGGCCACCTAAATGGGCTTTGTGGGCACAGCCAGCCACGAAGATGTATCATCTGCAGCGGCTAAACCAGTGAGAAACAGCGATAATAATACTGAAAAACACAAAGGAATTCTGCAGTAATGCCTTAAAAACGATGGCAAGGGATAAGCACGAGGGAACTTGAAGAGTCGAACTCAGCGGCAGGAAAGAGGCTTCCTACGGAAGAGGGGTGTTGGGCGAGCGCTAAACCAGCCCGGGTAGCGTGCAGCTTCCAGCAGCTCCAGCTGTGCTGCTCGTCCTTTGTCTGCTCTCTCCTCTGGCAGCTTTCCAAGGGAGGGCAGAGCAGGTGTGACAGCCACTGAGGGAGTCCCAGCAGCAGCTAAACCAGGCGGTCAGCCGGCAGCTGTGGCTGCAGGCAGAAGCTGGATGGAGATGCAGCAGGTTCACTCCTCTAATGGGGATGCTGCTGCTTGTGCTGCCCGTTGTGACTGGCTCCATCATGAGAGCCATTGTGTCCCTCTGTTCTGTGGCTGCTGACTTTTTAAACCACCCACTCTGGCAGCTGAAATTTTCCATGCTCAGTCCCTGCACAGCACGTTCTGTGCATCTGTTTTCGGCAGGGTGTTGTGTAGGAGAGACTGCTGTAGGCAGAATAAACGGTCAAACAAAGTAAAAGAGGCATCTTTGATGAGCAGCTAATAGAAGAAAATCAACTCTTTTGGACCATCACCATCTTTGCCACAATGGATCAGGATGATGCTCTGTTAGTGCCCTGTTTTTGACCCTGCCCTACACCAGTTTCTCTGCAGGAAGATACAGGGAAGTGAGCCAATCAGCATCTCCTCCAAGAGCATCCTTCTCACCCCTAGGATCCCAGCTCTGTCACATCCCTGAACCATGACCTCCCTATGCCGGTCCTAAACTAATTTTTCAAGTCTTTTGTGCTTGGATTCAACTTGTTTAAAGAAGAGCAGGTAATGTTTGATACTTGTCCTGATAAGGTTTCCATTGATGATAAATGTTTTGCTTGGCTGAATGTGACACAGCTAAATAAAAGATTCTGTGGCTGACTGATGTGGACTCCTAAGACTTTCAGCTTGTAGGGCAGGTCTGTCCCCTCTGTGACATTACAGAGCTTGCAACCCTCTTTCAGGCCCATGAGAGCTGCACTGGCTGCTCTCAGGAAAGCTTACCAATGAGGATCTCATTCTGCTATTGAAACCTATAAGAAATGCAGATAAAGTGAAAAATAATTAAAAATTAATAAAGAAAACAAATCAAACCCTGTCCCCTTTAACAGTAAGGCCAAGGGAGAATATTGGGCACTGAAAATGGCATATCCCCAAGGAACAAGCACCATCTTTTCAAAGGCACAGTTCTCCCAGAAGCAATAGGAGCAGCATCTGTGCACACAGCTTTTAAGTTTGTAATTTGTCTGTAATTTTTCTGCAATCACCAATATTCTGTGGTGCATCTAGGGTGTTTTTTTAGTGAGTGTTTTCTTTTCCATTGCAAAGACCCAGCTCTCTCTCTGAAAGCCCATATGCTCCTGTCCTGTTTGACTTTAGCGTGCAGGAAATGGCCTCTGTCCAATTAGCAGCATGGGAATTAGCACTGCTCAAAATTCGCTACTCCCCACTGTATTCCCCTCTGAGAGTGCTGAACTTCAGTGCTCAATTTTCTCTCTTTCTCCCTTTTTTAAACAGCATCACAAAGACCGAGTGCATAGTAAACTATTAGAAAAGCACTATTAATACTGAAGTCAGGAGCAACTGTTCAATTCCTAGTAACAGTAACACAGAGGTATTTCAGGTGAGTTGTGTTTTCAAGGTAAATTTTCTTTGCTGGTTTAGTATATGTCATTTCTCTTGTAAAATGGTACTAATGTTGGCAGGTCTTGCACCTCATCATGAATGCCTAACATTTGATACGTTACTTAAGCCGAAGCCTCTGGAGTCTCATGAATAACAGAAAAATCTCAGTTTTAGCTTCTACACCTTTGTGAAAAGAACATTAAGCATCATCAAAGTGCAAATGGACAATGAAAATAAAATAAACAATCACAATTCTATACACACACATATATGAACATATATATTCATACCAAAATAATTTTTTCTAAAGCCAACTCTATGATGCTTTACTTGGGAGAGGAGAAAGCAACAAACACTCTTTGTATGCTTGGAATCGACATTTCTGCATGAATACCACGTGTCATTAAAAAGAAGAAATTAATCTGAGATAACATAATTACAATACCTCATTTTTAACATCCTGTGCTTGAGCTTTTACCAGTGTGACTTTAATGTGATATGTTTCTGTAGCAGTGCATATTTACTGTATAAAAGAGATAGCTAGTGCTCTTTTGTGATGAATGCAAAGCATGGAAAGGAAACTTTTTATTTAGGCTGCTGGACACAGACCAAAGCTGTAGTTTTTCCTAGCTGTCTAGCTCCCAGACTGACTCTCACAGTGGGTGCCTAGTGTCACTGTAATGGGTTTCTTGAAGTCCTGGCCTGGATTAGGCAGTTACAGATCAGAGTGAGATGCTGACTAAACTACACATGGCTTACCTTCTTTTTCCCAGCAATTAAAAAAAAAATTCTTTAAAACACACTTTTAAAAAGTTATATTGGAAAGCACATCTCCTGTGCAAGGGAGTAAATCCCTGCTCTGTCTTTTGCCATTCACCCACAATCACAGTCAAAATTAAACATCACTATTGTCATCATTAAATTACCTTGTGCCAAGCAACGTCTGTTAAGGCCAGGCTCCAGTTGGACTGGATAGTCTACAAAACCATCTTCAGGTGTAGGGCCTAACATGTAAGTTGTAAACCACAGCAGCTGGAAGAAACTGATAGGAAGGCTGAAAAGCATGTTTAGCCTAAGGACAAACTGGGGGTAGGGGATTGAGCTTCCCTTTTTTTCTCTGCTGGGAACCCATTGAAGGTATATCAGATGGTGTTTAGGAAGTCAAACTTCTTTCCCATATTCAGTGGGCCAGAGATGTGTGATGCCATAGAATCACACAGAATAGACTTCATGTAGAATCACAGAATGGTTTGGATTGGAAGAGACTTTAAAGATTACCTAGTTTGAATGCCCCTGTCAAGAGCAGGGACACCTTCCACTAGACCAGGTTGCTCAAGGCCCCATCCAGCCTGGCCTTGAACACTTCCAGGAATGGGGCATTCACAACTTCTCTGGACACCCTAGATCCAGTGTTTCATCACCCGTCACAGTGAAGAAATTTTTCCTTGCATCTAATCTAAATGTGCCCTCTGTCAGTTTAAAGCCATTCCCCCTATTCTATAACCTGTCATTTGTGTTGCCAAATTCCAGTAACTGGTTCTCTTTCATCTCTACATGGAAGTTGGGCAGGCCGTCCACAGACACAAAACAAGGAAGGCACACCTGATGCTGCAATAATTCCAAAACGTCTTTTTATTCTGAGCTGGACACAAAGTGGAAATGTTTTGCCAAAATAGGGGAAAGCTCATCAATACACAAACTTGTGTGGAACTGCATTGCAAGAGGCTCACATAGCTCTCTTGAGATCAGCACAACCTGTCTGAAAGGTGCAAATGGTGTTGAACTGGGAGGAGTTTGCCTGCAAGAGAACACAAGGCAGTATGGTGTGGAGACGCTGTCTTGATGGCCAAAGTAAATGGATGATATTTGTGGCAGTCTGGAGGCAGCCCAGAGGCTTATTTTTCCATGATAAGGAACTCCTCCATTATCATTCAGTGCTGGGAAAATAAGAGAGCCCTAGGAAAGAATCTGAACAGAAGTGCTCTAACACAGAACTGAGAGACACAGTAGCATTTGGAATAAAACTGTTTACCTCAATTTTTAAGAAATATATATTTTTTTTAATTGGAGAAGAAACTGACTTTTTTTGATAAGCTGTTTAGCCAAACTAAGACCATGGCCAGGTGCTATCCAAACTATGTGTAGAATCTCTGGCAGTGTATGGCTTCACCATAGTGTTTGACACCAAAAAATTCTTTGGTCAGTGTACTGCATCCCACCTGTGTTGGGGTTTGAGCTGAAAATTTATAAAAGAAGGGTGAACTCATTCTCACCATGCATGTCCTTTCCTAAGAAGACCTTGTGATGTTTGTTAAGTTCTGCACAGAGACAACCTCATACTGTCCCAGGAATTAGTTATTATTGCAGTGTGGTCATATTTAGACGTTTTCATAAAAGGATTTTCTTCAAATCTAAAACTTGTTTATGGGTCTTTGTTCCTCAAATGTGCACCTGATTGCACTGTAAGGAGTCTGTTGTCATCCATTCTTCCTCTTTCAAGGATCCATGACCTAGCTGGACACAAGGGCCATCTGCAGGTGCCCGGGATGCTGCTGTGCCTCCTTTAAGCTGTGTGACAGGAGGTGATGGTAGTGCTGTGGTGCGGCGGCAGTGAGGATGGTGGGTGGCCCGGCATGCCGGGGGTAGGTATGTCCTCCCTGCATGCAAGGGCGCTGGGGGCAGGATCGCTCTGCCGGCTCCCCTTAAGGTGGGTGGCTCGGCATCAGCCCTGATTACTGACTCCTGTGGGGGCGCTGGGTCCTCCCTTAATTAGCCATGGCCTGTGGTCATTGACAGGCTCTCGGCCGTTTTAATGAAAAGATGTGTTCTAACAGTGACCTTGATCTAACCGGGAGGTGCCAATCACATCGAGAATGACTGTCATAACAATCATCGCCGGCACATCGGGGACCTCAGGACCAGCGGAAAGACAGGCAGCACTTATTCACAGCCTCCGTGGCTTCATCCTGCAGCAAGTCAGAAGTAGTCCCTGAGCCCAGAGCAAGGGAATTTAGACTTTCCTTCCCACCATGTGCTTGGGTCCTGATCTGAGAAATTAACCCTTCTGTGGGGCTTTAGTGAGCTTCACCCTGTAGTAACTGCACACTGCATCGCTCCTCTGGTCACACTTACTCTGTCTTCCAGCAGCCTCCGTTGGCTGTGCCCAAGCTCCCCTGAAGGTTTACCACCCACGGCAGCACCCCATCGCACTGGGATGCCCTAGCTCTGGGGGTCCTGTGAAGAACTCCTGCTCCCTCTCCCCAAAACCCCTTCTTTGTTCTGCGCCTTCATTTCCTATTCATGTGATCACCTCGGTGCAATGCTGTCTCTCTCCTTCCCTGACTCTGCAGGAATCAGCGGTAGCTTCCCTCTCCATCTGCTGCTGCAGAAGGCTCCTGGGCTGCGCTCTGCCCTTCCCCCAGTATTTGTAGGTCTCTCTCTCCCTCCTCGCTCTCTCTCCCCACCCCCCCACCACCCCCTACAAAAGTCCTCAAGAGTCAGCTGTCACTTGTTTTTATTTTCTCCTGCCTCCTGTAGCACGGTCACATCTGACTTGCCTGCGCTATTCCTCCGTGGCTGGGGGAAATCGTGGCCAACTTTTGCCTGGTGTCAGTTTAGCAGCCTGGGCCGCCTCCTCCTCCTCCTCCCTCGGGGTCGTAGGAGCCGTTGCCGCACTGTCTCCTCTCCTTTCTCATCATGGCTGGGCTGCAGCTGGCGTGACTGGTTTGAGAAAATCTGGGGCCCCCCGCAAAGCTGCTCAATTGAGTTTGCCTCCCCCTCCCTCCCCCTGCAAGGGTCGGGAGGGTCTGCGTGACTTTTCCCCCCTTCCCCCTCCGCTCGGCAGGCAGGAAGGCCAGCCCAAGCCAGAGATGGATGCAGGAAAGCCGTTGATGGTGGTGGATGGGGAACTCATGGCAATTGTGGGGAGCAAGGACTGAGATCCCCTCACTGCTGCCTTTTGGGGCTGAGCCAGAACAAAGCACCAGTGGCTCCTCCAGCATGCCAAGGGCAAATGGACATCCCTGGTGCTGGACTCCATCACGCCCCAGCCATCCCATGGCCCTATCCCCTCATTGCCCAGCTGGGGACTGTTGGGGTCCCCCAGTCCTTAATGAATTGACCCTTTCCTGCTTTCCTGCTTATCCTTTTACGATTGCCCTGCGGCACGGTTCATTTTACTCTGTCCTTTAATGAGTCAAAGGGGTCCAGTTGGAGCCTTTCCAAGACTAAGCTTCCTGCATTTCTTTACCCTTTCTACAAGCTTAATGAATATGCCACCAAAAAGCTCATTAGATGTAATGTCAGTTCTATTTCTGGTGCTCCCTCTTGGAGAAACTGCGTCCTGTGCTGGCAGGGAGATGAACCCAATGAGAGCCACAAATAAATATCAAACTCCTCCTGTCCCTTCTTTTCTGTCCTTCCTGTTTTCACGCTTAAACAAGAACAAGGGAATATCCATGGGCCCTTCTAACTTCTCTTGCTCTTCATTTAGACAAGATTGTCTTCCCTCTTGGCTCCTTGTTCTAAAACCAGCGCCTGGACTGCTTGCTCCTTGTCGCTGCCCTGACTGCTGCTGTGGCCTTGGTGTGTGGCAGAGAGGTGAGAAGCTGTGTGGAGGAAGTGAAGCCTTTAAAGAATGATGCAAACCACAGTGCTTCTGGGAAGCAATCAGCCCTGTTTATTGCAGGTGAATCAGAGCTGTATGACTGGTGAATCACTGGAGTATTTGACATGTCAGAGCAGTGGAAAATGATTCAGTGAAGGTTTGATCTCTGGAGAATAGATTTTTTTTATTATTATTATTATTATTTTTTTTTCGCTACCAAGATCCTTTGGGATTGCTTCAAGGTTTGTTTGGGTCCCCTCCTCCCTTCCAGGGAAACAGGCATTCACAGAGACAGGCAGACAGACATAATGGAGGGCAGGGAGAAGAGAAATTTAAAGATACAGTTAGGTGGTTGGGAGTAGTTCCCTCCTGCTGCCTGTCCTTGACTGATGTTTGTCACATATATGTGAGTCTGCCTGTCGGTAGTCTCCAGGAAGGCAGAAGCAGCAGAAGGAGGAAGACACGGCTACCTTGCAATACACAGTATCTCCTCTAGAAAGTTGTAAAATGCGTTCTACTTTACCTTGCAAGCCCCTTGAACCCTTCCAAAAGGTGTGGAAGAAAAGTTCTTCTTCTTTCCTATTTCACTTTCTGTAGATGTATTTTTCAATGTAATGTTATTTTGTCAGCTGTGTTACTATCATCTGGTGAGGAGGTCTATTTTGGGAGTGGGATTCTCAGCTCTAGGACTTGTAAAATATAATATGGCTTTTGATGCAGCAAGAGCACTAACACCCTTGTAGAAAAATCCTATTTATGTTGGAATTTGAACAAGGTATTACAGTGATTTAAAGAGCACAAAGTCAGAAGTATGCCAAGATTAGTGGCCTTCTATTGGTCTTATTCTTGTTCCTTAACCATTTTCAAAGATATATTAATAGCTTCAATTTTTAATTTGAATTTTTCTTCCCTGTAAGGTATCATTAAGTTGAAAGGTGCAAATGAATGACACTGGTAAATTGGTCTGCTCAAATGTCTTTGCGTAGTATTAGAGGGTCAGCTGTTTCCAAGTTGCTTCTCCATGTGGATATCAGTTATAGAGTAGATTGGGTCCTATACCTCCAGGGTTGTGGAGAAGGCAACAGTGGCTGTAAGTCACTGTAAACTTTTTTGGCTTTCTCTTCCTGTTTCAGAGCTGGAACAGCCCCCATTTACTTACTTTTCTCTCCTTTCTCTAGTGCTTGTCTCAGGAGACACCAATGCACTTCAGGGTACAGCGCCTTGGTCTGAGTGCAGGTCAAAGGGGTGGGTCCCTGATCTGCAGAATGAGGCTGCCCATCATGGGCATGTGCAGACAGAAGTGTTGGTTTATAGTCTTTCACAAAGTACCTGCACTAAAAATGGTGCTTCCTAGATACTAATAATGGTTTCTTTTTGTATTATTATTATTTTATTCTAATTAATCCTGTGAAAGGCTTCTTGCACAATTAAAATGATGAAGTAATAATATAGAAGGTGGGAATATCTAGAGTTAAGGGACAAAGGGAAGCAGCAATTAGTGGAGCTACCTTTAGCTCTTTGGCCCTTTGCAAGGACAACAGAGAGCTATTTAATATGGGGGTTGGGAAAGTTCTGTTTAAAAAAAATCTGGGAGAATACTTGTGCACTAAGTTGTTTAGTTCTCCCTAACATCTGTTCAGTTCTGAAATAGCACTGTGGTTCTTAGTGTTTGAAGATGAAACTGTCTTATATCCCTTAACCATGTCTCCTCTGAGGCAGATAGATATTCTACCAGGAAGCCATGCAAGAGATTAGCAATACTGATATACTCACCCCATAGCTACCACCTCCTTATTTGTCTAGGAGCATGCTGTGTCTGGCAGCTGGTAAGAAAATAAATAAATACACCCCAGGAATCAAATTCCTGAGGAATCTGGTCATTTCAAGGTTCCACTATGCATTCACAGGTTTTAAAGGCCAGAAGGGACAATTATATTCTGACCTCTGGTGCAACATAATCCATTGAATTTCTCCTCGTGTCACCAGCACTCAGCCATATGAAATGAGTTTGTGCTCTTTAAAATCCTCTCCTCAGCTCTAGTATCATCTCTCAAACAATCCCTTCTTACCCCTTATACTTTCCTGTTCAGTACTGTGTGTGTGGATGAGGGTGTTTTCAGGTCTTCTAACAGCAGCAGCCCCAGAGCTGGATTATTCTACGTTAAAGCAGCACAGTGCAATCCCTTTAACCCATGTTCACTGCTCCACCTCTGAGCCTTCGCACAGCATTTCAGCTTGGCTCCCAGAGGTGGGGACAGCTTTCACAGATGTATCACAGATATCTCCTCTCTGGGTCCACTCTATGGAGAGGTTTTAGGGTGATATTTTTTTCCCCCCAGCAGGGAGGATGGGTGGTATTTCTTCCAAGTGGCTGTAGAGTAGTAGCACCACACTGAAGGCTGGCTGGCTGAAGCCACTCTCAATACAGCCTTAGAGAGGGAGAGTTTATGTTTTTACCCTTTATTTATTTCTGTGACAGCTGAGCTTGAGGGCTGGCCTGCCTCTCACAGGGATAGTGGCAGCCAGTGGCTAGCCCTGCTCAAGCATCTGTGTGGAATTAGGAGCACACTGCTGTTGGGGGACTGTGAAGCCTCCTCTGCACCTGAAGTGGGCAGAGCTGAAACCCTGCAACAGAGAAAGAACAGTTTCTTAGCAGATGAAAAGGCTGGGAAGGGAATCTGGTCCGAAATCCCCAGCCTGGGTAGCGGAAGCAGAGCGCCTCTAGCCCTTAGTCAGAGCAGCACTCCCAGCACACCTGGACAGAAGAGATGACTGATTCCTGTAACGGACCTGAATAACTTGTGTGTCAGAGGATTATTGCCTCCCCAGCAGGGTGGTCAAAGCCTGGCAGCTGTCTGCAGCCTGGCAGAAACTTTGCTTGCCTTCTGTTAGCAAAAGGAGAGCTGGAACCCCAACACATTTCAGAGGTGGGCAACTGGCAGCAGCTGCTCACTGCCCCTGTGCTTGCCTTGGCAGCAGCGTTGCATTTACCTTGGTGCAGACAATGGCTGGGTCTTGCTCCCCATTTACTGTTGTTAAACCAGTACTCTCACTTGCAGTTCTCTTATGATGAATCTCACTGCACATATTTATCTGGAAAGTCTGAACTGAGATTATCTCTGTATCCTCCAATGCTGGTGATGAACACCTATCCTGCACAGTGAATCAGCAAGAATGACCTTTTTTTTTGCCATGCTTTACATCTGCCCTAAATTGTATGGGTTTTTTGGAAAGCAGTGTAGTTAGGCATCCACCAAGAGAACATTTACCCCTGTACACTGAGTGTGCCAGAGCTCCTGTTGCTTTACCTGATATCTTCAAACATGCATTGCCTCTGGGTTGAAGCTGAACAATCACACAGGGCTGCTCTTCCTTATTTTGGTCAGTTTATTTACTTAGCTATTCGTGCAGGGCAGGTGTCGAGCTATTCTAGCTGGGCAGCAAAGCTTGAAGGCTCAGGCTGAGAAGCAAATAAAAAACCCCAACTGTATTATTTTTTAAAAAATCTCATGATCTGTTAAGCATGTCTCCCTGTCTGCCAAGGGCCTGCCTGGTGCTTCTGGACTGATTGGTTGGCAGTACTGCCATTTCCAACAGTTTCCAGTCTTCCCACAGGAGCGGTGATGTGGTTTATATATTTCAGTCTTTCTCTTCACTCTGCTGCTGTCTTTAAAATGGCTGAAAGTCCTGAGTGTAGGGAGTAGGTGTTTCTAAAACATCCCTTTGTGTGGTGCTCTCATTTCCACAGCCATGATTCACTTACCATTATAAACAATGCGATAACTTAATTCTGATGGGCTGTTTTAATGTGCAATAAAATATAAATTTAGGCAGCATGTAAAATAAGCTTTTCCTGCCATATGACAGAAACCACAACTGTCTGGCATGGACACACAAGCCAGAACCTGAAAGGAAGCAAAGCACAAAGCCAGACATGATCTTTGATCATATGTTGTTTAAAATTAACAGCACAGATCATAACCACACTTAAATAACACATCTGTCTGGGGGCTAGATAGTAACACATAATATGCTTTTTTAATTCATTATGCATTTGAATCTTTCCCAAGTAACAGGTGGTTTTCTGACAACGAAGCCTGCCAAAAAAGGCTTGAGAAAGGTCTGGCTGATGGTTATCCTGGGAGGTGAGGTATCCTGGGTTCCTGGATAGCAACAAGCCCTGGCTCTCTTAACTCTTTTCCTGCTGGTTCTCCATCAGTTCCTGCCATAATTAATGCCCTGCCTGCCTTACAGCATCTGTATTCAGGCCTTTAGAGGGGAAGTTGCATCCCGAGGCAGGGCAGCAGAGCTTTGGGATCTGTGCTCTGGGGCTGAGGACCTGTTCCACATGGGCAGTGCTGGGGGGACCAGCCTGGCTGCCGAGCAGGTTCAAAGGGTGGATCTGGTCTGACCAAACACATGGCTTCTTCTGGCGACAGGTCCAAGCTAATGACCCTAGAGACCCTTTATGGCCACTAGAGAGGAAATGGCACCTGTGAAGGGTAATTCATCCTGGGCTGTAACCATTTCAGAGATGGCTGCGCCCCCAGGATGCCTGCTTGTCTCCCAAACCATGAGAGGGAATAACAAGCTTGGATGGTAACATTTACACTGCAGGCAGGGGTCAGAGAGGTGAATCCCACCTGAGCTGCTCACACAATGGCCTGGGAGAGCTCAAGCCACTCAGACTGCCTTGATGTGGCCATGTGTCGCCTTTTAAACCAGCACACATCTGAAAAGTGTGGGTGGCATGCAGACAAGGGGCTGGGGTCTCTCATGGCAGGCATGTCCTAGGCCCCTGCCACCTGCTGTTCACAGTCCCCTTTGAAGCAGAGGGAGATTGTGACTTTGCCAGGCTTGGTGTTCTACTGAATGGTGACTGGCACCCAGTCTGAGAGAGAGAGACGCGTAAAACCTGATGCACTGTTCTTTTCCCTACAAAAGGGTCTGCACAGATGATTCAGCTACAGCATGAGGCAGAGAAATGATTAACTGTATCTCATTATACATGACAGCAACCACTAGAGTTTATAAAATTAGCCACATCTTTTAAAAATCTAGCTGCAGTGTCTGGAGTCCAACACATGTCCTGCTGCACAGTTCCTTGGGGCTCTGATGCAGGTTTGCTGGTGCAGAGCCTGCTGGCTCTCCAGGCTAGGAGGAATGGACCCATGATGTGACCCCACTTCGCCCCTTGCTTTTTTGAATCCCTTTGGGCAGATTTCAGGAGATCTGTCTGTTCCTCTGGCAGTCTTATGAGCTCAGAGTAGAGGGAAGAGTCCTGACCCCAGCCTTTGCATAGCGAGGTGAGCTCAGCTCCAGCAGTAAGGGATTTGTGTCCCTTCATATACTCCACTTGTAACAGTCATTCATTTTGACCTGTTCCTTGTGTAAGCAGCTGCTCTGGGAGGTGGGAGAAAGAGGGACATGACTTCCTCCAGGGCTTGCTCATAGTAGTTCCCATTTTTGGCAAAATAAACTCACCAGAGGGTGATGGAAAGCCTTTCTCTCTTGCTGGGAGCTCCTTGATCCTCACACCCCCAGGGCTGAGGGAAACAGCTTCCTTTGGGTGCTTGGTCCAGACATGCCTTACCAGGAGTGCTTGGTTAGACCTCCTCCAGACTGAACAGACCAGGGGACCTGAGGTTTGTAACCTGGGAATGGAACAGGAGATGTTCAGCCTAGTTGCTTTTCCGCATCTAATGACATGTTAGTCCTCAGGGTCCTTCTGGGTCACTTGTCACATGCAGTTTGGGTCAAGGTCTGCCCAGGACAGATTTCCAGATCAGTGACTGCCACTGCTGAGAGGAAGTTTGTTAAAATGAACTTCTCAAACACAATTTTTGTGGTTAAGTAGAGTCCGTGGAGACACAGGTAGTTACTGGGAGCTGTGGTATGATTTGATCCCAGCTATCCTGTTAGTCAAGGAGGCTTTGAGAGCTTCTGGCACTGAGCAGGGTGCAGGTGAGCTCTGAGCTTAGGGAGCTGACAAGTCTGTGTCCTGTTCTCTTTGTGAATTCCTCCTTCTCCTCATGCATTCATCACACAGGTCTGCTATGCCCAGCACCCAGGTAGGCATCAGCACCAGGAATACTTGGCACATAAGAGCTAGTAGGGCTTGTTGTCTAGTAAATGGCAATGATGCCAGACTCTGAAGACAAGTTGTTTGGGTTTGGGGGCTTTGGCTTAAACTTTTTGCCTGTGGGGTGAGCAGAGGCCTGCAAATCCTCTGACGCCTACACTTGGAGGTAGAAGAGAGTTGCAGCCATCAGCACTGCCTAACCACAAAAGTAATTTTTTGTGTTGCTTGCAAATTAGGGAACTTTCTAGGAACAGCACCTGTGCAAAATGCATTCACACAAAATGGCAGTGCTTACACACCAGACCATTGGGGATTGCCCGGGCAGCTACCCACCTTGCTGCCTTGCAGCACCCTTGCCCCTCCTCTCCCCTGCACCCCCTGGGCAAGGGAAGGAGGGATTTCCCCCAGGTCTAACGCCTGCAGCCGCAGGAGGAAGTCGTTCCGAAGAGATGCACCACCTCACCGGGCGTGAGAAGGCACATGAGTTTAGAAACCCCGGTGTGGGAAGATGAAGAGCCGTGTGAATGGTGAACCCGGCTGCAGGGGTGCTGGAAGAGCAGGGTCCCCTGTCAGACTGGTTGGAAACCGAGCGTTGCCTGGCGTGTTTGTGAAGGGTGTGTGGCAGGCGCCTGGCAGCTTTCGCTGAGGCGCGAAGGCCCTGCAGGCCGGGGGCTCCCCGGGGCCGCTGCGGGCCACCAGCTCGGCATCGGCAGAGCGCAGCTGTCAGCCCTCGTCCGGGGGGACCGCGCTGCATGTTTACATGAGGAATCATATGGTAACCTCTTCTAGCTGGTGGGCAACTCGCAGGGTTACCTCATCTGCAGTGGAATTACCTCATCGATGTGAAATGCAGCGCAGTGGAGGCAAGAGCGAGGCAGGCTGCTCTGGGGCATGGCTCCCTCGGCAGCAGGCTGCGGAGGAGCGGCCACTCAGGAAAGAAACGTGAAATCTGTTGGTTTTACAATTATGTCAATTCACCAAGAATTCCTCAAATCAGCTGGGATTGCTTTGCAGCATGAGTGGGTGTCCATGCATGCACTCACTGGATCCCTGTAAGAAGTCAGCTGTGCTGACCCGCAGTCCACTCTTGGCAATACCCAGCTGCTGTGTAAAGTCTTGGCAGCAGCGCAGGGAGCAGCAACCAGGATGTTATTCTCCACCATAGGTTAAGACTAGGAGAGTGGAGCCTTTGGCATCCTCTGGCTTAGGCATGTTTATTGACCCAGATTGTCCTGCTTCACCTCTTTAAAAGCAAACCAACCAATTATACATGTATAAATGAAAAATAGTATGTGATGCCCAGGAATATATAATAAACTATTGGTGCCATAGGTGGAGGAGTTTATTAGCCCCTGTCAAGCTATTCGCAATGTAAAGGACATACTGACCTAGAATGATCTCTTCCTTCCAATCAGCATTTACACTGTAACGGGAGGAGAGCCAGTCAGTATTTGTGCAGTGGTAAGGTTAACCCTTTGGGCTACCCGCGCAGATATTTACTCCAGGATTTTGTGTACAATTCCAACCCTGGCAGGCCATTTTTATTTCTAATAAATCCTTTTCTTAATCGAGGAAGCTGTGAGCTGTAGTCCACCACTTCTGTGAACAAACATATTTTAAATTCCTTAGTGCATGTGTGTATGCACATATATATTTGTGTGTCTGTGTGTATTTTTCTTTTCTCCCAGGCTATTTATCATGTCCAGTTGGACACATTGTGTGAACACAGCTGCTCTTATCTGGCACGGGGTGGGATATTAAAGGGAAGATTAAGATTACCATTTTGCTTTATTTCATTTCTCAGAGCCTGATCTGCATAGCCAGTGCTTCTGTGTGTGTGTGTGTGAGTGCAGAACAATAGTTGTGAGCAGCATTCGCACACGGTGTCTCCAGGCAGTAGGTAAGGCACATCTGGAGTTTACAGCATCCTGGAGATAGTTGCTTGAATCCCAGGAGCGCGGGTCGGGCTGGGAATGGGGGGCTGGTATCCATGGTGAGGCTCCCTATCTCACAGTACCAGGTGTGTGCACGTGAAGTTAGTTCTTGGAAAGGCCATTCTCAGGGGGGAAAGAGAGAAACCAGGAGAGAGGTAATTAGGAACTACCTTGCACAACTGAACTGGCTCATTAGGGATGAGTAAGGGAAGGACAGTGCTCGGAGCAGGTGATGTGTGCAGAGGTTTCACACAGCCTGCCACTGGCCATGCTCTGTTTCTTTTTCCTTTTATTTCCCCTTTCCTTTCCTTTTATTTCCCCTTTCCTTTCCTTTCCTTTCCTTTCCTTTCCTTTCCTTTCCTTTCCTTTCCTTTCCTTTCCTTTCCTTTCCTTTCCTTTCCTTTCCTTTCCTTTCCTTTCCTTTCCTTTCCTTTCCTTTCCTTTCCTTTCCTTTCCTTTCCTTTCCTTTCCTTCTTTCTATTTTCTTCTCTCCTCTTTCTTTTCTCTCATTTCTCCATTTCTCTCTCTCTGTGTGCATAAGGGTGGAAAATGGAGCTTCGGAAATAATTCCAGATGGGTCTGTTTGACAGCATCAGTGCTAGTTGTTCTCTAAACTGAAACAAGATCCATATTCAGATCAATATAGATTTGTGTGTGGGGAAGTGTTCCCTTTTATTTCTTTGTCAACTCAGTGTGGCAGAGCTGCTAAAAAACACGTGCTCTGAAAGCTACTAGTTATTAAAACAAGCCCTTCTGCCTGCTCTGTGTGCACTTCATCCATTTCCATGCATAGACTTAGAGCGTGGCTGATCTCACACCTTTGCTTTTTGAGCCCTGCACATCGAAGAACGAGGCCATTGCACTTCTGAAAGTTTGGAGCCCCCTGAACCCTGCCCCAGCTTCCCAGCATCCCTCAAAGCAACAGCAACATGGTTCTGCCATAAGCTCCCGGCAAAAATTGGGTGAATACGGCTCATAATCCAAGCTTAAGTGGATTTATGGGGTGAAGAGGCAATCCTCCTTCTGTTCTGTGTTTCACAGTACTGTTTGGAAAGAAAACTGATGCATGATTGTATTAAACCTTTCCTCTGCTCCAAGCCCTAAATCAAGCAGGAAAACATGTCCTTGTGAGGTGCTGAGCATTGGTCCTTTTGAAGCACTAGGCACCATATAATATCAAAATCTGATACAGGATCAGACTGGAAAAGGCTTCCCCTAACTAAACTTAGTTTTTAAGTAATTTTCATTGGTGTCTGTCTCTTCAGCTTTGCCACTGTCCTTCAAGCAAGCAGGGTTACGGCTCCATGTGCTGGCGCGGGCTTGAACCTTCCTTTTTGCAGGAAGGATTTTGAACTCGAGGAATTAGGAGAGGAAGCTGCAATTCTCTCATGCAGGTGAAATTAGAGAAAGATATGACTCATTGGTGGGGCAAATTGAGCCTGCCAGCTGGGCTTCATTCAGCTGAAAAATATGCCCCTGTGGCTGCAGAGAAGCCAACCAGAACTAACCAGAGGGGTGCAAATCTTCCAGTCAAACTGCAAATTGGGAACAACAAAGCAAATCATTCAGGTAGAAGGCATGCAAAATGCAATTGGTTCTCTTGCGCTTTACCTTGAATGGATTAAATCTGGCACTCAATGTGCGAACCCACAAGCACTTGAACGGTAGTAAGCTGGCATAAGGCTGGCTATAATTAGAAGTGATATCTGCTCAGAATTAAAGTGCCAAATGTGCCTTCAGGTGTGTTCATTCTCCATCTTGCTTTTTAGTCCAGGCCTGACACATTTGGGATTCTTGCCACAGGAACTGTACCAAATGACTCACTCACAGTGGTAGCTGTGGTGCTGAAGACTGCATCCTACAGAATGAGTGGGCTTGGAGTTCAACATGAAAAGCAAAACCTCAGGAGACTGACATATGGTCACTTGGTTCAAATAAGCTCCTTCAAACTTGAAAATTTGTCTAAATTTTTGTCTTCTTTCTGCCATCTTTACAGTTGTGGCTTTTCTTGACCGATTTCTACCTTATTTCTTTCTTCTCTGTCCTCTCGTTCTTCTGTCACCTTTTAGCCTCTGTGTGCTTGGACAGTCCCCATTCTCAAATTCCTCCTTTGAACAGCAGGCACCACAAGCTCTCTGTTTATCCTTGACTCCCTGACAGCATGGGAGATTTTATAGCGCCTCTGGAGGCTCAGCTGCGAAGACCGGAATGCTCTCTGCTAATTTCCTACTCATTCTCTCTTGGTTGCTGGTGTAAGAGGGGACAGATCTGCAAAAACACTTAGAGGCTGGAGGGATGAGTACTGCAGAACCTGTCTGCTAGATATTCTAGTGGAGTCCATAGCCCAACAGCCCAGCTGGGCAGTCATCAACAGGATGAGAAGGGCAGGTATTTGGGCTCACCTAATGGAGCAAGTGTAGAAGGGAGAATAATATCTCCTGTCTCAAGGAGAGGCTTATTTTTCATTATGCAGAAAAACCCAAGGGTGTCAGGCTGGTATTGGTTGTGCCCTGATATCATACAAAGTGGTTGGTGCTGCAGGCACCCAGACCAGGGTCTAAAAAAATGTCCCTGGATCCAATAGTATCAACAAAATCCCTGCAAGCTAACATTTGTTCTGCACTCCAAGTTGGCCAAGCTGATTTTAAAGTGTTAGACAAATGAAAATGTAGTTTCTTGCATTTTGTAAGTCCAGCATCTTTTAACCCCTGTTGGTCTATTAGATACCATTTTTTGGGTTTCATAGTATCTTGTATTGTTGTGTTTGGTATGTCAGGAACAGAAAAGAAGACCTGCTCTTCACACAATTCCCTTCAGATCAGATTGATAATGTGTATTGAATGATGTTGCTTAAATCAATGCAAATTGATTGAGGGTCTCAGAGCATCTGGAAGATAACAGGAGAAGAGAGACCAATATCCTGGAGGGATATTTGTGGCCATTTTTACAGTGCTGGACAACTTTCTGTCCAAAAGGAAAAACTTGCAGGTCATTTTGAGAGGATGACATGCTTTGGATTGAAATTGAGAGTCTGTTTAAGATAGGTAACAATGCTCCCTGGGTACTGTTATCCCTCTTATTTTTTATAACTCCTCTAACTGCTAATAAATTATGTTAACCATCAAATTATGGTCAGCAGGGAGTCCTAAAGAAAAAATTTGGTTGTCTTAATGAGGAAGAGGGGAGGGGAGAAAAGAAGGGAGAGATTTTAATAGAGAAAACAAACATCATCAGGATATGGGGCCATTTATTTTGCATCTGGATTGTACATAAAACCAGGGAACCTGAAGAGCCAAGCTGCTGCTGCTGCTGCTGAATTTCTGTCCATCTCCCCCATCCTGCTCAGAGTCAGAGGCAGCTCTCATAGCTGTCTTTGTGATAAAGCTTACAAGCAAATTGGACAGGGTGTCAGGCTGGCTATGAAATATGACAAATTAACAGCCGAGGCTGCTACTGCCCTGGTTACAGACACTTCATTTAGAAGTTATCATGTTACTGGATGCTTTCTGTAATTTGTGATGATACTGATTGTGATAAATTGCAAGATTGAGGTAAAAATTTCAGCCCATTCCTGAAGCTGAATATTAAGGGAAGAAACGGTTGTCAGTACTGTGCCACTTAACTTTAGGCCCCCCAAATGAGAAAAGATCTCACAATAACAATAAAATTCTCAGTCACTGAGCGGTGTAATTATATTAAGCTAATTACATTACAATTAGCAAATCTTTAATTTATTTTTAATGCACTGATTAAACTTTATGGGGTAATCATAAAGCTTTCTGAATGGCAATCCTTTTGGGAAAGCATTGACACCAACCAGGGGTCACTGCTTGATGTTATAGTATTTCCTGAAGTAATAAATAATTGCATTTTATATCTAGCTTCGAAAAGTTTCCATACAAATATTTCAGGCACATAATTTATTCACTTCCTTCTCCTTACCTTGATGGCTGAAAATGGAAAAATGAATGCTCCACATTCCAGTCCACTTTGTTGGTCCCGTGCATGTTCATTGGATTGTTTGTTTGTTTGTTTTTTAAAGATGGCAGCTGTCTCAAAGGACCCAAAGAAGTCCTTATCAGGTGGTTCTCGAGTGATTTATCAGAGATTCTTCCTCATTTCAGTAAGACTCCCTGTGAGAAAAGGTTGGGGAATGTGCCTCCTCTGCATCCCAGGTGTAGCACCATCTTGCACCAGACAAAGGAGGGAAATTAGGCATGATAAACCTAACTGGAATGAAATTAGGGACCAGAGTGTTAAGCTCCCTGAAAGTCATGTTCAGATCCTGTCTGGTCTTACAGGCACTTAGACCATGCAAGTCCTTCAGACTTTGCCATTAAAGTTCCTAAGGCATCTAATGCCATTTTGGAGCATGTCTAACCAGTTCCTCTGCCTTGACTGGGCTGTGCAGCAGGGTACTTATCTGACATTTAAGTCGGATTAGAAACCATGAACAGTGTGTTCATCCACTTATCTTGTTGCAAGGCTCAGTCTCACAAGGACACTTCGTATCTGCCTGCTGTGCTTTGCCAGATCTGATCCTTCTTTGGCCATTAGGCCAAAGGTTTTTTCTTTCTTATCATGTTTTGTTTATTTTATCTAACAAATATATAAATATATATTTTTTCTTTCTTATCATGTTTTGTTTATTTTATCTAACAAATATATAAATATATATATATATATGTATTTCCTATGAAGCATGACTGTTTTGTAAAGAAGAGAAGGGAAAGGAGGCTTTCCCACCTTAAATGCTTTACCAACAGAGGGACTGAGAGCTCTCCACAGAGAGAAGCAAATCTTGTGAGGCAGAAGCAGGGACAAAGCACTTTGGTGGGACTATTCAATTCTTGCAAAAGATGGAGGATTTCAATCACATGGGTTGTTTTTCTGAGCACCCTCTGTGACGCTGCTAAGTTCTGCAGGAAAGAGACATCTTTCTGAAAGAGGCATCTAAAATGAGAAAACACAGAGTAAAAAAAACTAAGCTCTGGAGGGGAAAGGGATTTCAGCTGTAGTCCTATCCCACATCCTCAGGGTTTTCCTAGAGGCAAGCTATGATGGCTCCTTGTTCAATCCAACACTTCTAAAGTGAAGGCATGGAGCTCCGTGGATCAGGGCCAAATGCTGTTATCTCAAAAATCTTATGCCCCAGCTGCGCATTTTGCCTGTCTTCTGGAGGAGGCGAGGATGAGGGGGGTACAGAAACCAGCATGTCCCCAAAGCCCTGCTTGTGCTGAGCAGCGGATTCCTGGCCAAATGGGAACCAGGCACCATGCTGGGAGGGTACCATCTCATCCCTAAGGAGAAAACTGGGCTTTTTGCCCTGTGTCAGCATTACTGATGTAAAGCACCTACCCAGCTCCTGGGATGTGAGCTATTATCTCTGCAGGGCTCTCTGCTTCTCGGAGTAGATGTATCTGCTTCCCTGCCGTTAGCTCCAGGCTCTCTCGTATGGCAAGCACCAAGGCACATACAGAGACACGTGTTGTAGCTCGGTTTTTTGGATCTGGTCCTTGATGCTTAGCGACCAGATGTAATTTGTTCATGCACCTCGAGCTCTGCAGGTGACTCAGGAGCGTGGGACTGGCCTCTACCTACGTTCAGCATCAGTGATAGGCAGCCATTCCCTGCAGACAAATTGACGTGTCACTGCCACACTAAATACACCAAAAGGAAATGGCTGAGCTGGGGGAGCTGAAAACAGAGCGTACTTAAAACTGTGAACATTTGGGGCTGATTTTCATGCTTAAAAGTTTCCGAAATTGCTCTGTCAGTTCTGAATAATTATTAAAAAATAATAATTGAAAAATATGTTATTTTACATCTTACAAGTAAACAAGAGCAATGGATCAGCACTGTGTGTGGAGTGGCCTACAATCTTTGTTTTTGTTTGTATGGGACTTTGAGCAACTGCTGTGTTTATTTTCTTCTGATAATCTCTCTAATAGCATGGAAAAAGAAGGCACAGACTGTGGGTTTTTTTGTTGTTTTTTTTTTTTTTTTGGAATTGAAATAATTCATGTTTCTCCTCTGTGGAATGAATTTCCCAACCATAATACCGCACGTTGAGTGTATCTGGAAAGGATGCTGCCTTGTTCGATGAACTGAATTGTGCACACAGTTGGAGGCTCTGACAGTGCCAGCATCAGTGAATGCAAGTTGCATAAAAAAGAGGCAGCATCATTCATGACACTAATGAACAGTCCTTCCTCGTCCATCAGTGAAATCTTTCCCAGGGATAACGATTTTCCTAGCATTTTCTTAGCCATAAAAGAAGAGATTGTGTTGTGTATTTGGTTCTGTATGAAGCTATCGGGAGGATTCTTAGGCTGGGAACAGAAATCAATGTTTCTGTGATAGTGTATTGGCTAAATACTTAGACCAGAGAAAAAAGGTTTTATTTTGACTGCACAGTGAACTTCTTGTTTTGCTTTGCTGCTACAAGATTGTGAAAATAGTGTGAAATTTAAGGGGACATATTTGATTCCAAGCAAGTCTGCCAGCAAGTTCTATTCATTTATTGTGGCATGATGTACCTGGTTCACTCATGTAGTCCTACAGATTTAAGTAACTATAACTTCATTGATTTCAGTGGAATCTTGGGAGTAAAAGGGGAAAATTGGTGTGACACAACAGTGATTCAGCTTTAATGTATTTCCTTGTTTTTCTCCAGGTATTTATTATCCTTTAAGAGACATCCACATTAAATCTTTCTTATAATTTGAAAAAAAGTCTCCTAAGGTATGAACAAAACCAATAGCAGAAGGGTCTCTGGGGATCTAATCTACAAAATGACAATTAGACGAGATCTAAAACTGGGGGCTTGATCATAATAGAAATTGAGGGTATTACAATTTCTTTAAACTATTGAAGAAAAAGCTGAAGTATAGATGCAGTTTTGTGAGGAAAATACAATTTGTTTTGTATCGTTTTATGAGAGTTGTTGAATAAATATGGCCCGTACCTATTACGTCACTCCTAGGAAGTCTTGTCAGTGAAAACCTTCTACTGCAAACTAGACCTCAACCCACAATTTCAGCTATTTTTTTCTTTTAATCTGTCCCTTAAATATTTTGCACCTTGCTCCCTGCCTGTCTGTGCAAACCAAAGTAATATGTAATAGGCTTGTCCATATACTCTGTAATGCTCTAATTTTCCAGTGCTTTATGAGTGACTCCAGTGCAGTGAAGTTAGATGTCAATCCATGTTCTTTTGTGGGTGATCATACCAGTTTTAATGGCCTGTGCGTTTGTTTTATGTTTTAAATGCATGTGCAATGCCTTTGGGGGAAACAAACTCTTACAGATAGCTCAGTCTAGGAGATTGTGTTCATGTTCATGATGGTAACCATAATGATTGGGATTATAGCAGAAAAAGAGTTTGAAGCTTGCCTTCTGGTTGGAGAGGAAAAATCGAACCTTATACCATTGACCACATATAGTTACCCCTTATCTGGCTTTCTCCACTTCCCCAAGACACGCTAGCATCTGACAAAACTGCTTGTGTACTTTATCCATCTGACAGAGGTGGATTTAAGTTAAAAAAAAAAAAATCTACATCATGACTGTATGGTTTTATATGAGCCATTTTAAAAAGTGTATTTTAGGACTGACTATGATTAGGTTACAGGCTACTTTTCTTTAAAGTAAATTTGTCACATACTATGCATTTGTATCAGGCATGAGGCTTTTGTCACTGGAGGAAATCACTTTAAAGGACTGGACCAAATCCCTCACATTGGTGAAGTATCTGTAATTCCTGATCTCCCTCGCATGACTGATTTCTGCAGGAGTGACGTTTTTGTGATCCATGCATTAGCAATAACCAGCTACAGCTACAGTAATTAAACAGTTTAAATCTACCATCCTGTATAGATCCACTTTGATTACTTGCTTTCTTACTGTTCTTGTTGCTGGACTGCAGAAATTAACACTTTGGTAGATGCTGGAAAAGCCAGCTTTCCCCTCTTCCTCCTGTAAAATGAATCTCATTAGAAAACAAGCTATTTATTGGCATTGAGTTTGCATTAGTACAGTAATGATATTTATACTTTCAGTCACTGCAAATTGCAAAGTGTGATGCCAATTCAAGCAGAGTTGTTATTTTGTGCTATTTTGTCAGGAAGCTTTTATTAGTTCATTGGGTTTAACAGAATTAGAGGGCTTCTTGGAGAAAAAAGTATGAAGCATCTTATGATGGGTAATGCACACTGGTGGACTGGCTGGTTGTTCCAAGTTGAGCCTTCATTGTCTGACCATTAAAGGCAGTTGCTGCTTCTGAAAGAATATGGACTCGTGATGTGGGACATTTCTGTTGAAGTCAGCACTCGAGATTTTGTGTGACTGATCACACAAAATTCCTGTCAAAAGCCAAATCGAAAATTATTGTTACTCCATTACAGGTGTGGCAGATTTGCAGATCATCTTCACCTCTAGAGGAGAAATGTTCAGTTTCCAATATGTTTGTTTACAGAAGACACAGGTTTTCTCTTTCTGAGTCGTTCCCAGGAATGTGAAAGCTTAAAACTCACTTTTTTTCTTTGTTCCCAAACCCTGAGCTTTTCACCTGGGAAACCCTTCTAGGTCAAAGCTCCTCCTCTGAGACCATATGACCTTTAAAGGTGGGCTTGAACCTTTTTTACGCAGCTGCTCTGCAATACAAATGAACCTCAAAGCTTTAGCAGCCAGACAAAGAGGAGGTCTTTAACCCACACAGTCTCTGTAAGGGGGGTCATTTATGCTTAAATGACCCCTAATGGGCAAGTGATGAGTACTGTTCAGCACAACAATATTAATGGGCAGGCAGGAGCACAGAGCAAGGGGTAAGATGGATGTTTGCATGTTTCCATACCTTTCAAAGCAAAAAGGGGTGGGCAAACTTACCTACTGCTTTCCCAAAGGACAGCCAACAGCATCTGAGTATTTCAAAGGCAATGCTGCTTTTGTCAATTTATTTCAATGAAATGAAAAGATTTCTAAATTCACAATTAATTAGATAAGTTTAGATTTATTTGGATTGTGTAGCCTGGCTGATATGGAGGTGAGGAGAAGTAGAAAATTTACTTTATTTCCAATGATCTGATGTCCATTTCCATGGAAACAGAAATGGAAGCAGGAACCAAACATAAGCAGTCACAGCCCTGGTTAATTGCCCATGGCTGCTTTCTGTTTCCACTTCTATAGTGCTGAACTCTATGTTTTCTACTGACCCCGTTACTACAAAACAATGTGTGTGAGAGGGGACTGATGAGGGAAAACTGGGCACAGGAAGGTGGGGAGAGGAAAGATTGGAGAGGCAGATGCAGGCTCTTCAAGCTGACCAGTAAAGAAATTTCCTTTACGATTTGTTTTACTTGACTGGAAAAAAATTGAGGAGTAACATCAGAAAAACTAATTTTAATTAAGTTTTTGCTATGAACTTGGTGATGTATCAACTCTTAATGACAACCAGTGTAAATCTGGAGTTGCTCCATGGAAGTAGATGGCAGCCTAACAGGAATTAAGAACAGACACTGTCCTTTAGTGCAAAATGAAAAAAAAAAAAAAATTAATAGAGAGCAAAAAAAATTGTTAATAGGAAGTATGTTTCTGTGACTGCTGGGGCAGTGACCAAACTGGTATAAGGAGTCAGATTTTCTCAATTTGGCAAGCTCTAATATGTCTGTGATGCAATAGACTTCTAGAGGTAGGCCATCATATTCAATCATAAAATAAAAACTGAGTATGGAAAACAAACCACAAGCAAATCTATTTCCAGGCTGAAAAACTGTTTTGTTTGTTCATTAAAGTAATTGAACACCTCTTCATTCTCAAATTTGGCCTAAAACCAGAAGCAGAAAATAACACTAAAAATAACACTCCCTGTTCTTGTTGTTCCCAAAACCAGATTCTCCAACAGGAAGAAATGATCCCCAGAGGTTCAGCTTCATGGAAACCCAACCAGGTCTTAGGCCTCTTGAGGTTTACTCATCTCTTGTAATCATGCTGGCATCTGTCCTGTAACAGAAATCTTGCTGATATAGAACAGCTCGTTCTAACCTAACTGAGCTATAAACTAACAAAAGATTGCTGTTTGGACAGGTTTAAAAAGGATTGCATAAAAAAAGGAATTTGGTGGGGTTTTTTTCTCAAATGTTTTGTGGACAAAATACTGAAAATAATCTAGCATGTGTTTTAATGTGGAAAATAAAGGTAGAAACAGGAGGGATTAAAAAAAAAAAAAAAAAAAAAAAAAAAGACGTTATAAGGTCCTTAGGCTTTGAGACAAGGTAGGCTGAAAGCACAGCAGCTTCTTCTCCCAATCTCACATCTCACCACTATTCAGTGACAACCTGCAACACTCCATGATGGCCACATGAGCACTCCTCATTCTGCTCTCCCTTTCTGCAATGCTCTTCTGCATAGACACCACCTTCCTTTGCATGTTAAACTTTGATCTGCTATCTTTACCCACCAGTGGTTAAGTATTGGAAAAGACTTCCCAGGGAAGTGGTAGAATCCCTGAAGTGTTCAAGAAATGGCTGGTCGTGGTACTTGGTGCTGTGGTTTAGTTGATGTAGTGGTGTTCAGTTAAAGGTTAGACTCAATGATATTGGGTTTTTTCCCCAACCTTAGTGATTCTATGATTCCATAAGAATAGCCCAACAGCAAGCATCAGGCATCAAAACAACAACTGTCAGAGAAGTACAAACTTTTACAAACACAATTCCATCAGAATGCACTGTGGTATTGAAATGCACTGGAATTTTCTTCCTCAAATAAATCTTTCCCTCCATTTTAACACTGCCTGGGATATCATGGAAAGGGAGTGGTGATTTTAAGCTGGGCAATTTGTTCATAGCTTTTGGAAGAGCTTCCCTGATTGTCTGAATGTGTATTGCTTGATAGATTGAGCGAGAATTGTTTCAGGTGCATAGAGTCAAAAGATCAGGTGTAAGTGGTGAGGGATGTCTGACTGCAGCTGGAGTGTGGACAGGACAGATGGCTGTCGAGGAAGGAGGTGGAAACCTGGGGAATTCTAATGATGAGAAGCTCTGGGCTGCAGAAAAGCTAAGGCTCCTGGGAGATTTAGCAATCAGGCTCCAAGCAGCCAGTGCAGGACATTCTTGCACATATTAGTGCATTTTAAGGTAGAGCATAGCCTTACAACCTGTGTCTCATATGCAAGTTTAAAAGGTGAGGCAGAAATTTCCACTCCAAAGCAATGCATCTATTTTGAAATTACTCTGAGAAAACAACTCTTGTTTTGCTGATCGTTTCCCAAATCTCCAGTTCCAAATAATTAATTAGCTCTGACTAAAAGTCTATATTTACAGAAAAGAAAAAGAAAAAACAACAACAACAAAAAATTGTAAAAAAGAAAAGACACAGATCTCTGTGAGTCAGCAACCTCAGTCTCCATACTCTTGCACCTTTTATTACCGTGGTGACTTCATGGTGGTTTGTCACCCTTTTGCACAAATGTGAAAGGTTGTTCATGGCTGTTCATAAGATAAGGGAAAGTCAGGCTCAGTGTGTAAATAACTGGGTTCTGTGCTAAACTTGCAGCAGAGAAATATTGGTGGCATATGGTTTCTACAGATTTTGACTACCTGCACGCTAGTGGTGATCCTAAGCAGGACGCAGTAAAGATGGGCTCTGAACAACTTATGGCAGTCACTTTCCCATCTAGGCTGAGATGGAGATACGGATTGTGCTCTGTGCAGCCCATGCTCCCTGCATCTGACACTTTGTCAGATACAGTCAACCTTTTTTTTTGCCTATGGCTTTGCTCAGCAGACACATTCACAGATCAGCACTCCGAAGTAAAGGCAAGGGATGCCTTCACTGCAGTCAGACATCTGTTGCACTTCAAGTGTCAAGCCCCATGGTTGTAGTTCTGGGGTTGTGTTATGCCTAGAACAGATTGGGCTTCACTGCCTATGCAGTCCTTCCTCGCATTTGATATGGCTATTGCAGATGACAGTCAGCTTAGTCACAACCACTGCTTCACTCTCACATGCTTGCATGTTGATAAATATGCAGATTCTGAGATGTTTTATTAAAACAGAAAAAAGGACTCATAAAGATTACAGCTTTCCATAGGAAATTGTATGTAGCATCTGGTATCTGATGAGGAAAGCCTAGCAAGGCCTGTAATCTGATTGAATTTCTATGAATGACACATGCAAAAACTCCCCAAACATGTATGGAGGTTTCTTGTGTGTTGGAAGATACAACCTAGAGATTTACTTGACTTCGTACATACTCATCAGATATTAGAGTCTTAAAATACCTTGTCTCTTAGTGGCCAAGCAGTTAAGATGTTATTGAACTTTAGACTGTAATACTCAAACAAAAAGTAAGAGGCCATATTGAATGAGTCTGGTTTTTTCACTTTTTCACAGTAGATGCTTCAGCTTTGTTCTGTCATATTAAAGGACAGGAAGACTTCCAGAGCAGCAGAGCTCCCAAAACAGGAGAGTGACTTGATTTCAAAGTGAAGAGCAGGTAGCTGCCAGTACAAGAGCCTGCAGGTTAATTGGGTATCCTGACCCAGACAAAACTCAAAAGAGAGAGCAGTACAATTCTTTCATTTTGTACATGAAAAATTGCTGTTTGTGTTGCACAGAGTTCAGTTTAATCAGCCCTGTGAGCCACTGTCGTATCATGAAGTGGATCACCCCTTCCTGGGAAGGAGGAGGAGAACTATAGAGGAGACCCAGGAGAATTAAAAGATGGTAACTTTAAAAAAAAGCAAAGTTAGTGATTTTGAAAGGCACCAGATTAGCAGCACAGGAAATGGCCTCCTTTATTTAATCATACCTAAGTGCTTTGAGATAGATTCTTATTCCTTTTATCTTGATGAGTAGCACATCTCCACGATGGGCACAGCATCTGCTGGGGCAGCTGTGCAGGAGAGATAGGGGTCAAGCCTTAGGTAAACCCATGCAGGCCTGTCAGCAGCAGGAAGCGGATAAGCGCAGCGTTGTTCCTGTGCCACCGTTTCCTCTATCTACACATCTCGAGGTCAGCCTAGGGAAAAAAGCTGCAAAGGAAAAAAAGGTGTTTTATGTGGTGTGCTGTAGCAGATTTGCAGATGAAGAGCTAAAATAAACTGAGATGCAGTGCTAACTAAACACTTTGAGATGAACACTGATGGGTCTTCCTTTGGACTAGGCAGTTTCAGAGGGCTGTGAAAAATAGCTATGTGCAGTTCCATAAATATGGCCCGTGCTGTACCCTATCCACCTGCTATCTTTGTAGCCGTCTTGTGGACAGTCTCGGACCAAGTGCCTACCTGATACTTGAATCTCAGTGTCCCTTGGAGGATACACTCCAGCCATGCTCAGAGATGTGCCTACAGACTTGTAGTCTGAAGATATGGTGAGAACTCAGGCTGGCACTCAAAATCACTCAGTAGGATCACTGGGATCTGCAGTCAGAGCCTGTAACTTTGGGCATATTTCTGATAGAGTTAGGTGGTGCTGGCAACTCTAAGTGAGATCATCAGCATTTGACCCTGTATTGGATACCACTGTTAATACACAGAGAACAGCTCAAAAATTATGCCAGTGAAGGTTGACTGAAAGAAACTTAGATGGGTGTTGGACAGCTGGAAATTACCTGCATTCTTCAATCCCTTGGAGCTAAGTTCAGGAACAGTGCACATCTCTTAATTCCACTGGAGTAAAGATATTTTCCATGAATAGAGTGGTTTAGGCTGTTTTTTCATTTCTTTTTCCTCAGCTGGGTGAGCATAAGAAAAGAGGAATAACACTGGGGTATAATAAGTGATCTGGAGTCCTAGGCTTGCTTTACCATGTCAGGTATATAGGAGCAGATCTCTGTGTAGAGTAAATATTCAATGCCAATTCTTTATCTCCCAGGAGTGGTTAATGGTTCTTACCTACATATTTTCTTCAAAAGATCTTGCTAATGGATTTCCTTTTGGCAGAAGCTGCTCTGCATTTAGAAATGCATTCATTTGTTCCTTCCCTCTTTCCACCTTGCTTTGTCAGTGTCCCTGTGAACCGCCTGCAGCCGCTGTTCCTGGAGCAGGTCAGAACTTGTCCCTCTCACCTCTCCTCTCACCTCTCCTCCCCCAAGAAGCTTGAAGAGCAGCTGTAAGCATACTGTTGCTTTTCAGGTCTGTAGGAGAGTGGATCTCACTGTGTCTATACTCGTGTGTATTTTACAAAATAGCAGCAGCTCTGGGCTGTATGTGTCTCTGTGTTAGTCAAGAATAAAGAAAAGGTAGGTATTTGTGGCTTTTGCTTGGTTCCCTTACCTTTGATGACTATTGGTGGCATTGAAACAAAAACTGGAGATTGTCCCATCTGCTGTTTGTAGCAGGTGACAGATTCATCAATTCTTGACTGAGAGACAAGAAAAAAAAGAAAGAGCAGAGTAGATTGGAGGCAGGTCAAACAATTGTATGCAAAAACCCCTGCTATTTGGCCCCGTCATAAACAAAAATATCTTTATAAAATTCCCAGCAGTGGCAAGTACCCATCTAAAAATGTATGGCATTGAGCTCATATAAATATGCACATCTCTCTGCATCCTGTTAGCTGTTGCTAATTCCTTCTCAGCCTATGGGGCTAATGACTAACTCCAGATCAGTAAAATCTTAGTTCCTTGTTGGCATATTTCCTTTATTACAAGTGCTTCTATTCCCGTGGGTATCAAAATTATTCCAACACCCTATTATTAGATCTCATGCCAGCCTAATATATGTGAATTTGCCTTATGGATTTAGTCTGCAGCCTCATTAGCTCTGAGTCAAGTCGGTCTTTTCTCAGATAAGACATCGGATAGACAGGAAACTCTTAGGTGCCACATCTTGTTGCAGAACTGGCTTGGTGGCTTCAACATAAAAGTACGTGGGAAAGCTTTTCCTTGATAAGGACGTTAATCACAGCTGGGTCACTAACATTTTGCTCCTAATTTTTTTACCACCTTTGTAGTTAGAGAACTTTGGCCAAGGAATTCTGTTATGAAATTAGATACAAATTTCTTGGAGGTGGGAGGTAGAGAAGGGGCCTGAAGAGCATTCTGATCGCAAACCTTATGAGGGTGACTCTTCACAGTCGTGACTGATTTATATTAAGAGAGACCGTCTCTGTGAAGGCTTCACAGTCAGATTTGGATGGCATCTACTGGGAGAATCCAGTCCTTCATCTCCAAGAGCCTGAAAAAAAATACAGAATCCTCCTGAAGAAGCAATCCATTAGTAGTAAATACAGACTTTTATATATTCAGGCAACAGTGAGAAGGCTCCAGAACAAATTTGCTTGCTTCCAAGAATAAGATCTTCTGCTCCAAGGAGGCTCAGGTCCAGGACTTTTATTGGATTGTTTTTCTCCTTCTGAGCCCTGTATTGTGACTTTCCAGTAGCTTCCCTGATTCCCAGGGTAATCTGAAAGATGAAAAAGAAACAAAGACATGATCATTCTCCAGCTCTCTACTGGCCAAGACAGTTTTGGCTGACAGACTCAGTACAGATGGTCATCAGCCTCTGATCCAGCTCCTGGACTGCCTGGACCTGATCTCCTAATCCTGCAGCCAGATACTCTGTGCAGACCTAGAGTCATTGCACCTGACGACACTGCTGTTGCTTGGCTGAGTAACACTAAGGGATGCAGATCCTTACATCTGTAGGGATCCTGACATAGTGTGGAAAAACATGGGAGGAAATAATATTTGGCCAAGTGAAGAAAGTTTTCTTTATAGGCAGTACAAAATTGACTGATATGACCTTGCTACCAAAGGTATTTTTCTCTATTTAAAACAATCTGCCTTTGTTCATCTTGGTTTGAACTGATTTATACGTTCCACCTGCTTCTTTAATTATTCCTGGTCTTTTGTGAGTACTCTTGCCCAGTGTATGAAGAACACATTTTGGCTTTGCATCCAGAATTGATGTTCCCAAGACTTCTAAAATATCTGCTGGAATATTTCTTATATCGCTTGTTCGTTACCTCAGTTTGAAATCTATCATTCTAGCAGCTATCATCTAAACCTGATGATAGGTTCTCAACTTTTTCTTCTAGACATTTTTTGTAAACTCTTATCTTGTAAACTATTCATAAAGCCAGGTACGACACCAGAAGAATTGACCCCTATATAAGAATGACAGCATCACACTGGTGTCAGCTGACTGGTGACATTCTTTCTTCCAAGACTAACTCAGCTTTGCCTACTTTAGAAATGAACCTAAATCCAAGGTTTGGCCAGAAAGCTCAACTGCCACTCCCAAACACAACTTCTATGACTTCAGTCTGTGGTCTTCGACTGAAGCTGAAGCAGAACCTGGTTATTTTGGTGCTCTGCCCAACATTTTGGTGACTCCTGTATTATTTGCTATTTTAGTATAAATGGTGCACTTTTAGGAGCCTCCTAAGGTTGTGTCTGATTTCTGCAGTCTCTATGCTAGGAACAGTCACAAATCTGGAGTTTCCAGTTCATTCAACTAGAATGACTACATTTTCCTAGTGCTTACAGAGGACCTGAAACAGCTTCTGAGAATATTATTTCTTTATTTTCACTCAATCATATTTTAAAAGATTCAAGCCTTATGCCAGAATAGAAATTACACTGAGTTGTAAAAAAACCACTTAAAGATTGTGAATCAGCTCAGCCTCTCTACTCTTTTGCTCCTTTGATTTCTGTGGAGCCACACCAGAATCAACCCGTTCAGAGGTTCTGGCCCTGACTAAGTCTTCAGAGTGACACTTAGTTCTTACACCAATGTTTCACAGGAAAAGACCATTTCAATTCCTTCCCTTTGGTTTATGTTTGCAACTTTCTTGCTCTTTATGTTGCAAAATTTGGCTTAGTGTACTGAGAATGATGTCAGCAAACAGGAACCCAAGTTACAGCTGATGCTTTTGTAAAAACAGTTTCTGCTCTGGTTTCATTAATGGGAGTTGCTGAATAGCTAGTTTGGGTTGCCAGCCATGCTCTGTCAGCTACTAATAAAGGTGAATTTCATGAAGGGTATGAGGGCTTTTTCTGGCAGTGGGACCCACTTTGCTCAGTATAAGTGAAACCCTTTTGTTCACCAACAGGATTTCCATTGAATCATTTTCCCATTGAATGCTAAATATCAGAATGGGTGAAATTTGGAAATGGAGTGGGTGATTCCTTTCATTTATTGCGAATGAGCCATTACTCATTTGGTGTAATTTGTCAGTGCTCCCAAACAGGAGGGGCAGTCATTTAAGACTGGCTTCATTGCAGTATTTAAAACAGTACGTGATAGATCGGCGTCTGCCTAGGCAGTGAAATCTTCGCAGACTCCCATTTCCAAAGTGGCAACTGCAGGGCATCCACTGAGCTGGGCTGGGCTGTCAACCGTGTTCCAGTACTTGAATAAAGATGGCAGAATCTCACAAAGAGGGAAGTGGGGAGGAGGTCTGGGTGATTTTATTGAACGTTATGACATGTAACTGCTGGAATACCAAAGAGCTTGTTACAGCATAGAAAATCCCCTCTGCTAGCAATTCCATTTGCACTCCAACGCTATTCCATTGCAGGGCCTGTAAAGCAGATTGCTAACAAAAGGTTATTCAGAGGGTTTCTTTCAATAAACCCAAAGGTAACAAGTATCCACTGAGCAGATGTCATGAGCCTGAGCTGCACTCTGGAAAACTGTCGCGATATTTAAAAATAACGCTTTCTTATTAACCTAAGTACAATACTAAAAGTCTTTTAAAATAAAACTTTCCAGATGGCACCTGCATCAGAGATGCTAATAGGATGAATGCCAGTAAGCCCACTAATACTGGAAATGCTCTTAAGAAACAACTACAACTGATTGTACTGGCACAAACAAATAAAAAACTAATTTATGTATTCCTGCAGCTGCATCTCCAGTCAAAGCAGAGGCAGGAGTCAGGACCAATTCACAACGGACTAATGTGGCCCCATTCATTGCAACTCTCTAGCCTTTAAGTGTAATTAAGATTTATTGTTTGCTAACTTGCAGGTCAGAGCACACACTTCAATATGGATAACTTTTTGTCGACTAGTGAAATGCTTGTTAGGAGGAATTGTCAATCCTTCCAAGAAGAACATGACAGAAAAATAAATAACAGAGTTATTCTCATTTCATCTGACTGTTGTGATCCCAGCAGGATCATGAATGTAATAGCACTGGGCAGTAGGAAACCCGACTGCACGTGGCAGTGTAGAGTACAGGTAGCTAAGTCCATGGCAGCACAGGATATGGTAGGCACACAGTAAATGCTGGTTGGTCTTGCTCCAAGCCAGGTTTACCTGCCACCATGAATTCTGTGCCTTCGCTTTTCTGGCCCCTGATGCTGTATAGAGGGATGCAGGAGACAATGCAGGGTTCCCTTCATCTCTTGCTAGTGTGGCCAGGTAAACAGGGGAAGTGATCCACCAAAGTTTGACATCCTAGAAAGGAGGTGAGAAAGGGATCAGATACTACTACAGCTTGGCTGCAAAGATGATAAGGTCGTGCAGAAGAATGTGAGTTATATCATCACTGGTCTTTGACTTGCATCATCAGCAGATTGAGTTCGTTCATTGCCACTAAGTTGGCAAGACTATACTATAGGTGGTGACTGGGGCCTAAACACAGCTTGGGCCAGAAGCAGGATCAGGGAGAGAAATATCTTTTGCATTTGCAAGCGACTTTGATTAGTACAGATAGCATAAGCTGAAGCTCTAAGTCTGGTTGATGAGAAATGGCCACAGAATATGAAAAATCTCATTCTCATTCTTAGAAAAATACATTATATTTCTGTGTTCCTTACAACTAAGAAGTTCCAAGCAATTTTTTGCATTAATAGCTTGAACTTTCTGACACAACCGTGAGTTACATGCATGTGACTGTCACTGCTTGACAGAGAGGTAAATGGAGGCACAGAAGATACTGGATTGAATTCCTTTTTTTATGTGCATCTTAAGCAGTTATTATTATCTGTGCAAAGAGGAGACAAATGTTGTCATGTTGGTTTTTCAGACTGCCTAGCACCTGGAGATGTGGAAGCATGGAGTTGTAATGAAGGAGTTTTGGTGCAAGGAATGAAGCTGGTTTGCCTCAGGTATCACAGGAACAGCAGAGTAAAGCTGCAAGCAAAGCTTAGCTTTCCTTTGCTTCTACTGCCAAGCCTGATTGCTAGGGAAGGATTGACTTGAGTCTTTTGTAGTCATTTACATCCCTGCCAAGAAAACTCTACCAAATCAGTGTTTGTATACCTCCATTCTCTTAATCCTACTTATTCTTTATTTCACCTCAAGTCTGTTCATAAACTGAGTCCAGACTGCTGAGAAGGGACACAGGACAAGGATAAGGAAAGCTGTGCAGATCCACTTAATTTACCCGGCAGTGCCAGCACTATTAACAAAACTGGCTGTTACACATCCTGGCACCAAAGGATGGAGCAGGAACATATCTGAACGTAATCACTTTGAGTAACTTCAGCAAATAACGAAGGGCTGACTAATACCAGGAGTCTCTTCTACAGCTCATTTACTGTGTGTGAGCTGGTTCTGAGACATGCTCAGCAGACGAGAATGCACATCAAATGTTTTGATCTATGGAAGAACACTTTCCTAATATTTTTTCAAAGATTTTTTTTTCCTCAACTTTGTAATGTGACTCTGAAGATGGTCATGCCATATTTTTAAAGGAGACACTCTGTGTGTGTTTTTTAAGACCTTTTTCGAAGGGGGATGAAGGGTTGCATATTTTTTAACTCCAAAACCCAGATGTTCTTTAACAGAGAAAAATAGAATAACATACATTAATAGCTTGGAAAACAATGACAATATTTAATTAACCTTTAGAAATGGCTAATCTGTGAATCTGCACGTGTCAGCTCATCTTTAGAACAGAGTGACTGTGTGTGCCTTTGCCAAAATCAACATGCTTGTTCGGTGGATTTCTTCCACTGGGGATTCACATGAAGAACAAAAAAAGGAAAAAAAAGAAAGAAAAAATAAATTTTTTTTTCAGTTGTTTGACTTGAAGCATTCATGTGATCCAGATGACCTCGTCAGGGTTGATGTAGCCTGGTGTGCCACAGATCCAAGATCTGCATGTTCAAGGCTTGGCTCTTAGCCCTTAGTCGTTGGACCAGACAGTCTGCAGGTCTTGTGGGACCATTAAAAGCTTTAGTTTAGCAGTGGGGCCGTTACCTCTTCATCACTGACTTTCTCTGTCTCTCTCTCCCCCGCTTTAGCTTGGCTGCTATCAACGCTTCTCTTCAGCAGATCCTCTACCTGCCAAATCCTATCCTTTTTAAATCCTTTAAGTAGGAATACAGACCACAGGAGGTAAAAAAGGGTCCTTGAAATTTTGGCTCCTTTCAGAGCCCCCCATTTCCCATTTCCCTCCTGTCCCTTTTCCCATCTGACAGGAGTCCCATGCTGAAATGGGATAGGCTATATCCCTCCTCCAGCTGGCTCCAAGTGCTACAAGGTGCAGGCAGCTCGCAGAGTTTCTCAGCATGCAGGAGAGGTATCTGAAGCATAAGGCTCGTGGTGCATACAGGAGGAGTGGCAAGTACACCAGAAGGTGAAGAGATGGCTGGAAGCAACACTAATGCCCCTCCATCTGGAAAGATGAGTGCTGTTTAGTACGTCTGGAAAGCATTATTTCTGCAAATAGCTCAACCTCTTTCAGCTTAGAGGCAGGGATCCCAGCCTGCTGCCAAGCTTAGATCTCCCTGATGGCAATGTGGTAGGGGAGATGGTGAACAAGTGTACTAATGGCATAAAGCAGAAAAAACAGCATCCAATACATCAGCTTAAGGTACATCAGGCATCTGCCCTTCTCCCAGAAGGCTGCCTGCGACTTCAAATTGCATTAAGACTCACTTGTGTTTTATATCACGGGATCAACCCATATGATAAAAGTTTAATTGGGTGGGTGTGAAGGGGAATTTAGAAGTCACTCAACTGACTGTTCCCAGTGATTTACCTTCACAAGGGAGATATGGGAAAGCATAAGCTCAAATCTACTAGCGTCCATGAATTTTTGTTCAAACTGTAGCTCTGCAAAGATTTAGCTTTACATAAAGCTCATCTGAAAACACTGAAGTGTGCTGTTTCATGTTGTTTCAGAACAAACGCCTGACCCAAGCTTGATTTAAATTCAGAGACCAGAAGGGATCTCTCAGCAAATCTCATCAGGCCTTTTGCTTTGTAGCAAAATAAAAATCAGTTAATAGGACTCATCTCTAAATATTTTTGAATGGATAGAGATCCAGGTGCAAGTTCCAATATAATACTTACTTAGCTTTTAACCATATTAAGTCAACAGCCTAAGTAAGCATCTATCGGAAATGTATTTCTCATGTGAATTTCAAGCAGGACAATTTCCAAACTCCTTCTCATCAGTGTACAGCCTGTTTCCTAATGATATATATTCATGATCAATGTGGGATGCTGTGCGTGGTAATGAACAAGTTGTAATGCAGCTGATGTGTGAGGGTCTTGTGCATATTCTCATGGGTCACTGTTGACCAGCCATCTGATATGTGCCAAGAGGGGATGAGATACATGGTGTGCAGAGCTCAAGGAGGATTTCTGGAAAATGTTGCTTTGGTTTATTTACAGATTTTCAACTTGTTTTCTTTTGTTTCTTTTCCCCATGAAATTCAACAGATGTTCTTATTTGAAAACGTAACTTCACAATGTATTTTAAAACTCCCTTGGATGGGACTCCAGACCCTGAAATACATTTTTGGAAAAACAGGCTATTCTCAGACTTTGAAATAAAGGCACAAACCTTCCTTTTTAGGCAGTTCCAGGAGAATTTTGTCACAGTTAAGAGGGGTTTGTACATCTTTTCACAGATTTGTGGATGTTTGCCTGAAAAATTTCTTTATGGTGCTTCTTTCCATGTCTGTCTTCTGTTCTGAATGTCAGCCTATTCTAAAATATTTGTTGAATTTTGTGCAACTTGAGGGACTCCCCATAGCTCCTATTCTTAAGTATATAGAAGACTCCACAGGTCAGGGCTGACATTTGTTTCCTTTTTAAAGGCTACAAAATGAGTTTAAAAATTGCCCGTGGTGATTTAAGATAACTGCATATGCAAACTTGTGTATTCACTGGTAGTTTATTGTAGCTCTTAATGTAAGAAATCAAAATGCAAGGAATGAATTTTTAACAATAGCACCAAAATAAACTTAGTAAACTGATTTTCCTTGCTTTAAAAAAGGATTTTACTTTTTCTTGTGACATTCCCTAGGTGTCTTCCACGGTTTTCACCAACATTGTTTCAAAGCTATTTGCTTGTCATTGTTTTTTTTCTTGGCTAAAAAGTAAAGATGTCCATAAGGATTTGTTTTTATCCCCCAGCCTTTTTTTTTTTTTTTTTTTTTTTTTTTTAACTGTGCAAAGTAAGAAGTTTGAGAGCATTCTGGTAAAATATGATAGAATATTTCCAATAATAAAGAAAAATGACTGATGCATTTGTGAAGAATTGTTTTTGGGTAAAAAGGGTTCTTTTCAAGTGAAAAGGCATGTCGTGCAAAAAATTCAATTAGTTCTAGTTTCAAGATCCCTATGGGCCATATCCTGAATAGTTATTGAGACAAAGCTCCCATTGAAGTCATTGGGCATACTTCCTGATTAAAGCCTTCAGGACTAGGTCAACTGGGAGTTTTGCCTGAGTAAGCACTTCAGGATTTGAGTGTAAACACAGCCATTGGGGAATAAATGGGTTAATACGGCAGCCTAATACATTCGCTGCATTTGTAAGCTCTGCTTTACATAAGGGACATGGGTCCCTCTCTTCCTTCTCATGAGGATGGCAGACATTTCATTTTCCATAGCACACTGCTGATGCCCTTTACTTCGCGTCATCAAAGTGGTGTGGTCTGGTCTGGCAATGTTTTCCTGCTGCCCTGCATCTCTGCCTTGTGAGAACGAACCCCCCATGTCAGTGTAAAGGCCAAACCACTTTTTAAATACAGTACTGAGGGAGGAATTCCCCTGCCCCCTCCCAGCCAAGCCCGTTCCTTCATCCAGGCTGAGTTAGTCATGTCTGACTTCTCCTATTCACATTATGGCTACCCTTGTTGCTTTTTGGGTTTTGTTTTGCTTCCTTACTGTTGTTGTTTTTCAGCCAAAGCTGTCATTTATCATGAGAACAAGAGCAGCCATGTGTTGATTTTTCTGGATTCCTTTTGGACAGTGTCCCAGTGCTAATGAAGGCCCTTCCAAAGTGCTAAAGAGCTGGTGCCAAAATCAGTTACAGTGAAAACAATAGGGGAGTGGTGCACAGACAGCACATCTAGTGTGTGTGTGCGTGCATGCGTGTGTGAGCAGAGGGAGCACTTACAATTGTGATTTCGGTCCCCCTCCCTTAAGGATAATAAATTTGACTGAACTAAGGGGCTCGGATTCACATTTGCTCAGAGTCTGGGGCACATTAGAAATAAAAGCCAGTGGAAAAATAGATGGTAGATGTTCACACATTATGTCCTGGCTGGTCTGGATAATAACACAAAAATCAATGTTGTACGTCAGCTGTGACAATGATGATGAAGCTTCTGTGAGAGTTATAAGACCTTGAAATTCAGGGCTTTATCACTGCCTGTGGGCCATTTATCTAAAAACTTTTTTTTTAAGGGCTCCTGAAAATGCTTTTTTTTTTTTTTTAATGCGCTTTTAAAAACCAGAACTATTCTGCTTCTCAGGCCTTTTATGCTGTTACATTGACAGTGCATGGTAGGTCTTACAACGCCAAGCAGCAATCATTGCATGCTATACTGTTAATTTGCAGGGTGGTGATGGGAACACACTTTTCCACTAAGGCGAGTGAAAACAGACACAGGAACACACAGAAGGTGCGCGAATCTCCAAAACCTCCCTACGGAACTGCTGTCCAAACATGAATTCCAGGCTAAAGACGCAGTCACCGTGCGGGTGCTGGGACTTTGGAGAATTTTCGCCCCTTGGGAAGCACACAGTCGCTGCTTTTTCCTGTTGTTATTCATCTGGGAGGGTTTATGTATTTTATGAATCAAAGGACCGGGCAGTTTTACAGCTCCCCCTTTTCCCCCCAGCGCGTTCCCCAGCCCGGTTTCTGGCCTTGTGCTCCATCTGCCGGCTGCTGTCCCGCTCTCTGCCTGGACAAGCGGGATTGGGGTGCGGGCACAGCGCTGGGGAACCGAGCTGGCCCCGCTCCGAGCCTCCGCTGCCACCGACACCAGCGACCCGCGTCCCCCAGCCCGGCCCCCGCGCTGCCCCGCGGCTGCCGAGGGCTCTGCCGAACACACGGCAAACAAAAACATGCGCTAGAGAGTCCATACACACACACACACACACACACACACACACACACATATGTATATATGTATATTCATATCCCTTGCACCTGACGGGGATCCAGCCACTACTGTGGTGTTTCTCCTAACCCTAACCCATTTTACTTTATTAAACCCAAAATGATTTAATCAAACTGATGTTTACCCAACATAGCTGGGAAGCAATACTTTCATTAGCAGGTGCCAATCTTTCTTGTGTGCATTTCAGTTGTGAGCAAGCCAGTTAGTGTTTAGAGGCAGATGCTGGTGGTTTGGAAAGGCCTTTCTGTGATAGTACCCACCAACACTGCTGTTTATTTTCAGTTTTGTTCCAAAATACATAAATATACAGGATTTAGATAGAATATTCTCTATAGTTTGGACAAATCTGGTGGGTGTTTGAATCTGAAGATCAGTTTAATTTACTTCTGCCACCTACTCATTTGTATATGGTTCAGTAAATAAAAAATTACCTCTGCCTAGTTCACATTGGTTTAGATTTCCCATTTTACATATAGTGTTACTGGAACTATGTAGGTGATTTTTATATTTCTTGTCTGCATAGACACTACCTCCTGCAAGATTTGGTAGACTCCATAGATTGTTAGGCCAGAAGGGCTGTTGTGTTCATCTGCTCTGACCTCCTGCATAGCACCAGTCATACGATTTCACACTGTGATTTCTTCATCTACGCAAGCAATTTACAGCTGAGCTAAGCCTCAGCTTATAGAAAGATAGTCCAAAGGCACACACAGCTCTATGTGGCATTCCTAATAACCTATCTGGACTTTAAATTTTTTTTGAAACACAGTACTCCATTAGAAGTTTCCATCCATGCTTCGCCAAGCCATACTAGAAGAGTTGCTTATCCTCCTTTGACAGCAGTGAGCTATTTTGGATGTAACATTTATGCACATAGATGTTTCAGGAGAGCTCTAATTTATCAGCTATCTCCTCTTCTTTCACCCTCTTATTCAGGCATTTCAACAGAGCAACAGATGGCCCTTGCGGGCCATTTGCTGTGATTGGAATTGTAGTGTCCCCAAGAAGGGCGCCGCTTTCTTATAGCTAAAAGTGAGTCTAAGTTTCCTTACCCAGTAAGAATTTCAAATGATGCCTCAATTTGCCTTGCTGCTAAAGAAAACATGTTTCCCAACAGTTGAAGGGTGAAATCTGCAAACTTTAAAAATCATTTCTCACCATATGGACTATCATATCCTTATAATCAGAGAGAATGGAGATTTTGAAGACAGCATAGAGTCCTTATTTTTGTCTTTGTACCCTTGGGTCCTGAATTTGGTATGACTAAAATAGTAATTTATTTGAAAGTAACTCCTCTTCTCATTATTTATTGATATCATTATCACATTTAAGCATTTGTAGGGACCAGTTTCAATTGTATACCCTATCAATGCACCTTATGAGCACAGTCATTACATAAGCCTGTGTTTTGTCTTAATATGAAAACATTTCTTTTTTTTTTTCTTTCTTACATAATAATGTTCTCTAAAAGATTTTGTTTTAATTTTCACCTTGAATTTTGCAAACAACTCCATTTTATAGACTAACACAAAATATTTGTAAAGGTCTGGATAAAGCTTGTAATTGTGTGTGAAATTCTTTGGACCAGCTGTTGCAGACACAATATAGTTCTGCATGCCTACAGAGTGTTGCCACAGGCCTGTAGTCCTAAAGCTATGTGGTTTACTTCGCTTATCACCTGCATCCAGGGACCTTCATGCCCAAAGGTACTTTGAAGCTTGGGCCTTAATTCATTGTGAGCATTCCTAGCTCTTAGGGAAATGAGAGACAAGCACCTTGATCCTTCAAGTTACTGGGTTTGTATTTTTTTGCTAGCTGACCAGCTATAGCAAATTCTAGGATATAGGTATCTTCCTAGGGCACACTTTGGCCAGGTGAGCTCTGCAACTTGGATGCAGAGCTGGATACATGTGTGACATTCACAGCATCACAGAATCACAGAATCTAGGTGGGAAGAGACCTTTAAGATTATCAAATCCAACTGTAACCCAGCACTAACACTGTAAAGAGTTACATTGTGTGTGCTTTCCTCATGTACAGCTTCACTGCCTGCAGGCTTCAGATGATCCAGCTCCTTGACTCTGGGGGTAGACTTTGTGTCACAGCCTGTTCATGCCTGTCTTGCATGAGACACACAAGTTCACAAACCAAGTGAAGGGATGATTCAAGCCTGTGATCTCAACCCTTACACAAGGACTTAAAGGTAAAGAGTTACACTGTGTGAAGTCAGATTCCAAGAGGGCAACATATTTTATTCTCCCTCAATAGGAAAGAACACAAGAGAAGAAGGATTTTGTTTTCTCCCATGCTAGAATATTAAATATATCTTAATAGTGTTTCTTTAATTCCTCAGCGCATTTATGCAGAACTCAACACAGCCAGGACCACGGATAAGGTAAAATAAACTGGGAGATTTCAGATGGAGAAGACAGGAGATGAGATCTCTGAGGGGAATAAGATGATTTAGCCAGGCAGGAAGAGCATATGTGCTAATTAAGATAGTCTGGACTATGGAGGTAAACCCTGTAATTTTGACCTACATTCTCAAGGTGAACTCATACAGTAAACCTTTGCTCTTTTATGTCCTATCATCTTGGGGAATTCATAGGTGAGATGACAGACTTGCTTATCTAATGCAGAAAAATTAGATGCCTGAGAACAGGAAATACAGAAAACAGCGTGCTGGACAGGAAGCTATAGGTGTGAAGCTATGGAAAATGCCAGTAGATTTCACCTAATCTTAACTTGGAAGTTCTCTGATTTCCCCATGTGCTCAGAAGTGTTTGTTCTGTGGAGATGATCATGATTCTATTAGGGCAGATGGGTCTGTGCATTCCGCTTAGGAGTCACTTATGGAGAATAATGAAAAGCTAGGTGTGCCAAAGACTATGACTGTGACTACCTTTGGTGGCACCCATCTTTTACATAATTTCCTACCACATTGGCATGGCAAGAAAATTCTCATCAGTTTTATGAGGACTGAGGATTAGAAGGGCATAGTAAACACCATCCCATGGTGTGCCTGGTGTGACAGCACTTTCCAGTTTTCTGTTCTTTCTTTTGATGTTGGATCACTGTGCACACTAAGATGGTTGAGGTCTGAAGCCCTTCTGTCATGAGACAGACTGAAGGATCTAGGGCTGCTTCAGAGGACCCTGACTGCTGTGGATTGAGACAGGACATAAGGAAAAACTCTATCTTTCCTAGAAGCCTGCCAGTAACAGTGAGGATGGTATTGAGGAGACAAAGCCAGGCTCTCCACAGAGGTACATGTCAGGAGGGCAAGAGGTGAGGTATAACAGTGTCAGGTGGGTATAAGGAAAACTTTTGCCCCATGATTAGAGTCAAGCAGTGAAACAGGTCACTCAGAGGCTGTAATCTCCTCCTTTAGAGGGTCTCAAAACCAGACAGCACAAGGCCATGGCCAACCAATTCTGAGCTCATAGCTGAGATGAGAGACTTCCTGAGGTCCGTTCCTGACTCATCCTCTGATCCTGTGTATATATCCTGTGTATATATTTCTGGAATCATAACACCTGTCTGAATGTTAGAGAAAACCTTACTGTTCCTGTTCTGCAGGCTTGAGATGGACTGTTTTGTCAGTCTGGTGGGCAGAGTGTTTTCTTGGGACATGGGTTTAATACCTCTCAGGCTGAGGAGAGCCTGCACCCAAGTCTTTTACTCCCAGAGTAGTGTAAACACTCAGTACAGGGCAGGTGGCAGCCCCATCACTTTGTTGTAATACAGTTACATATAATATAGCTGTAGTATGTTATAAGGTAGCTCCATCCATGAACATCCTTAGTGAAGATCCTAAATAGCTCCTGACTGTGCTTACACAGGGGGTGGCCACCTTTCACTACCCAAAGCTCATGGCTGCAGGTCCTCTCTGGGGTTAGTGCCTGCCCTTTTCTGCCAAAAAGCTGAAGCTGTTGCCTCACTTGCACCTCAGATATCATGAACTGGAACAGTCATTCAGCCTAAAGGTATGCCAGAAGGATCATGTAGCAGCTAGTCAGGATGTAGCCCTGGCTCTCATCTGAATGTAAGTGAAATGCAAAGTATAATGTCTTTGACATGACTGACTGCAGTAGTGAGGGATCATAACCTAGGGCTTCATCTGGTGAAAGGGAATGGAATTCTTCAAAACAGTGTGAGAAAATATTTATGCTTTTCTGTATAACAATTAGGGTACTAAATATGAAGCCTAGAGATGGTGAGGATCTCTGCCATTTTCTGTTCCACCTTTGCTGCACAAAGCCATCTTGTGACCATGCTCTGGGCCTGGCAGACCAACATAAGGAGGCAGGACAGGGGCTTTTCCAGATGCTGCGCAGCCCTCTTGGAAGAAAGGGGGTACCTTAGGTGTCTTGTCTGTAAGGTAGCTAGGGTGTAAACTTGTAAATGTGAAGGCCACGTAGTCCACGTAGTGGACTTTGGTGCTGAGCTAGGTCATTGTGTCCTCCGAGTGAATCTAGGCTCCTGCTCTTTTTTATTCAAAACAATTCACCTGTGGAGTCAAATTGCTGAAAGCCAATACAGTGGAATACATGGATGTTGCTCCCTCATTTTCCTTCTTTCAATGTCCTTATATGTGCTGCTTGAGTGATATGGGAGGGATTAAACATTTTTCCAGGCAAGAGATCTATAGAACATAGAAGGTTGATGGGGAGGGAAGGATAGCAATATAATTTATCAAAAGCTCTTAGAAGCAACAACCTTAGCTTTCTGCTATCACGGAGTACAGCTGAAAATAGCAGGTAATGGGACCAGTGTCCCTTTAAGAATTCTTGAGGTTACTAATGGATATAGGTCATGGTGACAGCCTTAAATAAACCTTCAGTAATAAACAAATCATTTTGAGTTTTCATAAGATTACCATCACTCTGAGGCTGCTCCAGTAGGGCTAAGAATGCGTGAAGGAAATGAGCATGATAGATCATATACATCATACTGTCATACCCCAAGAAAAGGACAAAAAAATCTTTCAAGGAGGCTCACACTGTATTCCTGATAAAAGCTGTTAAGAGTGTGCATTAATATTAATCCTCTATTTTACAATAAGCTATTCACTGCCTCTACACAAAATGCAGTATTGCATCAGAGGAAAATGAAACAAAACTTAGGAAAAAAGAACTCAGCAGCATAAGTATACTGTTCCCAGGATTTGGAAATTGAAGTACCAAGAGGGCTACAAGGAATAATGATGTATCCAAAATCATTGTAAGAATAATATAGAAGTCTATACAAAGCAGACATTTCATATCTCATTGTTTTCTGCACTACATTCTTTATGTGTTGCAGCTTTACTTTGGTTTTAGTTATTTAAATATAATTTAAATAGAGTTCACAGTTCTTAGCCATTCTAAAAACACTTCCAGTTTGATAGCTTTTGTGCATTCTTATGGTGAGGGACGAGGTGCATTTAAACAGAAATATTGCTTGTTCTTATTCGATGCTTCTGTATATCTTAGTGTAATCAATGTTTGCATTTGGTGTTCATACTACAGCACTGAGGAAACTGAACTGGAGTTCACCTGAATCAAGATGTGATTGAAATAAGATTTCCTTCTTTAGTAATAAAGCTTTCTCTAAATTGAGTGTCACTTCATTATTTACGTAAGACCCATTCTGGAATACAAATATCTCATGGATTGTTTTTAAACCTTTGATACGTCGTTATAAATTCTTCCACCCCTGAAAAGGACCATAAGAGAGTGAAAAGAGATTCTGATGTACAGTGAATAAGTAATAGGATTCATTGTTGAAGAAAAAAATTAGTTGAGATATCTTTATGGATAATGACCTGCCAATGATTGTAAATACAAGGTGACATCTTTAAAGATAAGGACATTCACAAATCGATTAGACAAATCAGCTAAGCAAGGCCATGCAGATATATAGCTGTGTTGGGACTAAAATATCCTTCTGTATGGAACATATAGATGATTGCAAATATTGTAATGTCTTCTTCCTTGTGTCCATAAATAATCATAATCATAATAAACATGCTCCTGCCGACAGCCTAAGCATCCCAGTAATGTGAATTGATTGTTAGCATTTTGCTTTAGAGGTAGATTAATTAAGGTTGAATCATATGGCAATCCTTGAAAAAGTACTGTACATGTGACATCTAAATTAATGACAAATTAATTCATCACAAGCAGGGTAATTACAATGAATATCTAATGAATTAATGATGATAGATCACTTAAGATTCATGCATATATATATACACATATACACACACACACACACACACACACGCACACAGAGGATAGCAGATTTGCTTCTGCTGTGTGGAAAAGTGAGGTCTGTGATTTTTAGCTTTGGATGAGAGTTCCTACTGGTTTTCAGTGAGATTAGCACTGTATTATACCTACTGCTGGGCAAAATGGAGGCAGAGAAACTAGCTGAAATAACATACAGGTACGGGTGGTGAGTCACTGTCAGAAAGCTGTGATCCTTCCTTCCTTCCTGTGTAACAAAATATACAGACAAAGAAGCAGAGACATAATTTTGATGCTGTTTCAAAGACACTCTAGATGGACTTTGGATACTTTATTGAAGCTATGCAGAGTAGATGTGGAAGCTGGGCACCTAAATGGAACTTGTTCTCTAAGCAGCAGAGGCCTGGCTGGTGACCGGCTGGTTGAGTGAGGAGCTTCTTTTCAGTAGCAATAGCCCTGAGTTGTCTTGGTAGCTCTGAGTTCTCTTGTCATTAGTTCAGCAGCCTCTAAGCATTGCCACTACTTTGAGTGAAGATGTTTTCAGTTTTAGAAATGCTAATAGATAGCATACATAACCATGAACAAAGACCTGAAAATGTTGAGTTCATCCCTGTCTTTCAGGTCACAGACAGTTTACTTTCCCAGCATTTAAATTTCTTTTCCCTTTGTCATCTGACCCAGCCCTCAGCTCTTCTTTCAAAATCTAATCTAGATTTTGTCTTCTTCAGCAACTTCTACTTACCTCTGACTTCAAACTTTGTGAAAGTGCACATGACTTCCCTTGAATCTTCCATCCATTACTCTGCTACGGGGCTGAAATGAGGCACCTTCATCAACTAACAAAGTGTTGGTCAAGATCAACATGACCTTTTCTGATTGCTGCCATAGCTTCTTGCTATTTTGATCTTCAGTAGTCTGTGCCCACCAAGTCACCAATGATAACTCAAATAATCAATTTCTCATTGATTGTTTTCACCTCAGATATCTTTCAGCATGCCTCCCCCCTTCTCAGCCTTTCATTTATGACCAGTCGTTCAGTGATTCTTTCTTATTTTGGCTCTGTCTGCAGCCTGTTCTTTTTTTCTTTGCCTGTTAATTCCTTGGAAACCCATTCCGCTGTCCTTGCTCATAGCTCTCCTTGTCCTTGAGCCATGGCCTGCCCATTCTCTTTCTAGTCTTCCTCCATTGCTCTGACATTGCTCTGATCTACTCATCAACTCAAACTCAGCTTTATATCAACTGTATTCTAATTATTTCTTTTATTTTCCTTCCTTCTTCATTACCAGTATGAATTGCAAGAGTGACACAACTAGGCACTCACCAGATGGCTATGATAGTGCCCAGATTCCGGAGGCCCAAAGGCCTTGTCTTACTGGAACTAAGCCCTGGGCTAAACCCTGCTCCTGGCTTTGAGCATTTACGCTGCATTTCAGAAGCAAACCTCGTCCTGACGCCAGAAGGGAATCCTCAGTCTAACAGTCTAGCTCTGCAACTGGTACTTTCTCTGCGTTGTTCTTCTCAGTAGTTGCTATGTCTCCTTGTATCCCACTAGAGGAATACCAGTTCGCATCTGGTTTACATTTTATTTCTTCAAGGATACAATGTAAAAAAATTCTCTGCGTATGCATGCACACACACACACACACACACACACATACACAGAGATTGCTACAGAGTCTAAAACTTGACTCATCTTTACTATATAATACAAGAAGCATGAGAATCTAGGTAAGGTTAATAAAGTAAAGCCACAAAGCCTCCATGCCTTTCCACTACCTTGATTCCCACCTTGTTCTGGATGCAGTCTTTTAGCTCCTTTCAGAGTCATTTAGGAACATAGAAAATATTTTCTGTGCAATACTGAATTGTCCTTTAAACCAAAAGTTTCATTCATCTCACAGTTGGCCTTGCCAATAAAGAGGGTCTTCCTATTACAAAAGCATATCTTTTTGTTCCCTACTTTAAATCCTCTCTTGTTGCCATCTCAGTGTCTTCTGTGTGTGTTATGTTCCAATACCTGATTCCTTTGTTTTGCCGCTGACTCTTCTTTCCTTTCTACTTCACCTGCAGACTAGCTGGAGTAGAGTGCTTCTCCTTGCTTCTGCTGACCCCCTTGGCATTGTCTGTTTAGAGCAGAGACATGAAGATGTCTATTATAGCTAGTCTGGGAAAGACATACTTATGGCCTTGTGAGTGAATACACAGTGGCATTCAACGATACAATAGTTTTCATAGGAACAATTTCATCATATCGAACACAACTGAATTTACACTTGCAATCTTTGACCCATTTTTCATCTCTTTTCTTTCTTTCCCTCCCATCGATACACTTGGCTGACGCCCAGCAGAAAAGACTGTGCAGTAACCTAATTCTTTCTCCTCCTTTCCAGCTTTCCTGTGATACCTTTGCACAGTGGTACAGCCTGGAACCCCCTCGTCCTTCAAGTCAGTATTCTTTATTCAGCTGCAATCTGGGCAAAAATGTGTTTACCATCTGGCAAATTATCTTCCTGGTCTGCCACACCCACTTCGAAAAGGGAAGAGAGCTCAAAAGGTCATCGGACCCATCACTTGCTCCAGGGCAGGATCAGCCACATCTACAACATTCTCAACAGATGTTTATCTAACTTGTCCTTAAAACCTTCAAATACAGGAGATTTTCTAAGCTCCTCATGCGGTGCTCAATTCCCCTTGCAAATTCTTAATGATCCTCTGTGTCCTGAGCTCTTCAGTTACAACCTCTCACATTCCCCCATTAAATTCAACCTGCTTATCTGCTCCTTCAAAGGCTCTGCACAGCTCTGGCTCCATCTGTCCCTGGTTCTTTATGAGAGTGTCTTCGCAGGGTGTCTGGGTGCCTTTGCCCTCTTACTGATTAGCTATTTAAGCTGCATATCTCTCCTCACTTACATTCTGCACCCACCCATCTCCGTATCTCCATCTGTCTGGCGTCCCTTTGCCCAAAAATTGCTTCATCAGGCTTTCATTTTCACTTTCAGGAACTTTCCCCTTAAACTCTTTTCTTTTGTGAATACGCAGGCTCTCGTCCACTTAAAAATGTGGGCTTTGAAGGACATCCCCTCCTTCCCCCCTCCCTCCCTCCCGCCCTGTCCCAGCCCGGGAGTTCCCATTCATCCTGCCACCCTGCGCAGCCAGCCAAGTGGAGGGTTTTGTTTGCCTTCATTAGCCTGTAAACTCATTTTGGGTGGGGCTGTTTTCTGCCCTTTGTTCTCTGCTGTGTTGAATGTGCTGACAGCGCTGAACTCTCGATTATTAATAGCACAAACAAAGCTTAAAAAAGGATGGATCAAAGGAAGGAGAAAGGGAAGGCAGAGGGAATATGAGGTTTTGTTTAAAGCAGTAAGGAAGCTCCAGGATAAATGTATCCTGTTGGGATGTGTTGAACACCTGTTAGCAAGAGGTTATGGATAAGATTGTTGAACAATCTGAATGGAGGCAGTCACTGCATCTCCCTGAAAAGCTCCGAAAAAAATCCATTCAGTGTAACGAGTCGACACTGGCAGAAAATAATTTGAAGAGAGGTACACAGCTGGTAAATGAGTGAAACTTGGAAAGCACTAATAGAAAGACTACCTTCTATTTGAAGAGGCAAATAGAAGGTAGGAAAAGCATTCCTGACCATTTACCATAGGGTTTACCTGGGTCTGGACATTCCAGCTTGTTTGCACGTGCCCACTCTGCCATACTTCTCTCGAGTTACAACCCATTGAGTGATGGCCGCCCTGTCACAATACTTAGACTTCTGGAAAGCTGAAGCAGAAACTCTTTCCTACCGTGGTTCTAATGGTGACTGCCTGTTCCTCTGTGTGGAACTGCTGAGCAAACACAGGCAGGGCTATGCCTACAGAAAGAAAACCTCATCCCATTGCTCTGCCTTCAGCAGACCCAAGGAGATGGGCAGACCAAAGCTGCTGTGAGGCTGGGGATGGAAAGACAGCATGGGACAAAGTATAGAACTTTAAGGTGATGTTCAGAGGGTGATCTCACACACTGGTGAGGGGACCATACAGACCACTCGGGGACCTCCAACTGCAGGCATGAGGGTTTCAGAGTCCTTATGCACCAATCACTGACAGCAGAACAGAAGCACAAGGACAAAATGTCTCAAAAAGGCCTGTCCTATGGATCTAGAAGGGCCAGGACCTCCAAGAAACTGTGCAAGGAGTTCAGTGCTAGAACATTTCAGATCTGACACCATCAGGAAGTCCTGAGGTGAATTTCCATCATCCTCTGCAAGGTATGCCACACTATTCCAAATCTGTTTCTAGCTGGACTATCATGATCAAAACAGATGGCAGTGATGTGGTAATAGAAGAGCACAAGGGCTATTATTGCTGCTTTTTCCACCAAAATAATGTTTACCACAGAAGAAATAAAAATTGTGGCAGGAATCTGTTCATTGTCTGCCTCAGTGTGTGCGAATTGAAAGTTAAGAAAATACTACTTGGCTGTTATCCAGTCTTTGGACGACCACCAACATCCATGTGGGGTGTGTCCATTAATGAAAGCAGGGTGTAAAATCTTCTAGAGTTAACCTTTCTGGTCATTAGGAAGAGTTTTTTCCCACAGCAACACAAATAGCAATGGAATATCTGCCTTCCTGTTGTTCAAATGACCAGTGACCACATTTTGTGTTGGCTTCTAAAGATGGACCTGGATGAAGGAGTGCCTGGGAAGAAGTGGTTGCACTCATCTCAGTGTCCAGGGAGTGTGCACCTGTTTGGGTGAGATGTGCTGCCTGCACACTTCTATCCCAGTGTCTCTAAAGTTATTTGTACTGTTAGGCTGTGCAGTGCATGGCATGACACATGGATCAAGAAGGGATGGGGAGCTTCCTTCAGGAAAAGAGGATTTAGATGGTTCACAGGCCTGATAGATGCAATTAGAGAGTGCACCTGTCATCATAGAAGCTGTGTCAGGCAGCAAAGGGGTTGCTTCGTAAGGGAAAAAAAGCAATTCGGGAAAGTGCTGTAGTATACATATCAATCTCCCTATACACTATTATTATTATGAGAATGTATTAAAAGTTTTAGTTTAAATTTCCTGCCTTTTTATTTTGGTGAAGAATCACATAATCAGTAGATTGTGAAACTGGGTGGGTTGTACAAACAGAGACATCCCTGCCATTGTCATACAGGGAGGGCAAATGTAAACAGAAGCAAAAGGTCCAAAGGGCAAGGACAAGTGGCAGGCAAGTCCCCTCGACTCCAGCACCTGTGAGTGCACAAGACACTTGTGAGCAAGTGTTGCCTGGCCACACTCACTTCCCTCGCAGCAGTTCACTGACTCACCAGTCCGGGCAAAAGCCCCTAGCCCTCGCTTTGCCTACAGCACATGACAAAAGCAAACCAGAATTGAAGGACTGTTTCCCCCCTGGAGCAGAGTATTTGAAAGATGTTTTTCCAAATGAATCTGCCTGTTGGGGTTAACTAAAATTACATTTCAGACGCTGATTTTATTTACTGGTCAGAATTTTCATCTCAGTATTTTTTAGAAAATTATTTTTTCATCTCAGTTTTTTTTTTAGAAAAACCTCATCTTGATTTTATTTGTTTGGAAATATTTTGCTTTGAAATAAGCTTCAATTTGATAGCTAAAAATATACCAAGAAATGATTTGTAGTGTCAAATGATTCACACAACTCAAAATTAGTTACTTTCTGTAAGTTTTTTTTAGATAGAAAAAAACGTACAGATCATTTAAAATAACATGTACCCCTCTGGTCAGAGCTTAAAGCCTATTAACAAGATTTTACTTACACCCACACTGCCAAATAGCTATATTAGTACTAATGTTAACATGAAGGTTTCATTCATATCACTATTTCAATAATCAAGCCCATATTCAGGGCGCAGATACATCTGAGTAAAAGACTTCTGTGCCTTGATAAGAAGAGTTTAAAGACAATCTGGCTCACAGGCTAACAGAAAAGATGATGTGTTCCCAAAAGGCTGGTGAGGGAGGAAGTGCACAGCAGAGAGGAATTGGAGGAGAGAGAGATGGAGAGGGAGGGAGGGAGAGGGAGGATGTGTGCATTAGGGAAATTGCCAATAGGGTGGTTGGAAAAAGATTAATTACAGCACTAGCAGCATAGCAAAGACAAAAGAACTGACTATGCCTGATGGGCTGCTAAGGTGAATTCATGAAAAAGAACGTAATCAAATACCAAGTTCTTTAAAGCACAGTGGTGGCAATCTGTGTTAACTGACATCAGAGGTATTATTCCAGGTTTACACCACTTTCAGTGAGAGGAATTTATCTCCAATTCTCTGACTTGTACTTAATATGTTGCAATCTTTGAGTCAGATACCCAGCTGGGTCTGAGGTTGTTCTTTGCAAAATGGTGCAATTCTCTCAGTTGATAACAGCTGAGGATCAACTTCTGAAAAGGATGAGATTGTTTTAGTGACATTTACTCTGTATTTAATTTCATCCTATTGAAAGATGGATGCCTCCCTAGTTCTAGTGAATTCTCTTTGAGGCTTTGTCCATACCTGCTAAACAATCCCCAGTAGTTTCCCAGGCATGTGTTCCTGGAGAGCTCTGTGGCAATGTTGATGGCCTGATGTAATCATCAGAATGGCAAGTACCTCGATCTGTAAGCCACATGCCAAGTGGGTTTCAAGAAGTTAAATGAAATAGGAGCTCAAAGTTCAGAGAATGGCTGCTCTTCTAATTAATGGTATCTGTGATGTTGCACTGCACCTTCAAATTATATATATGCCTACATTGGACCAGAGCATCCATCCTTCCTTCACACAGCTGATTAATGATTCTTTTATACATATGCTTGAAGTTTGAGGACTTTCATTTCCTGATGATAAATTTCTTTATCTATGCTGTCAGTAAGGGAGTGCTGCTTTGTCCAGAGCACAACCTGGTAAGAGAGGAGGCAGGACTGCAGGTGGCTGCTTTCACCACACATCACAGCAGTCCAGAGGGACATCCTGCTTGGTACTGCTTTCAGCAAGGCCCACGCCTGCCTTCTAGGGACATGTTGGGACGGTGGCAGGGAGGAAAGGGACTACAAAGATGGTGATATTGGCTCTGGCTTTCCAGACACTAGAGGAGTTTAGGATTATTGTGCCTCTGTTTGGGGTCAATTGCCATGTATAGAGCAGGCATGGCACGCTTCAAGCACCCACCACCCCTCCCCATTGAATCCTCTAAAGGGAACTGGATATTTAAGCTCCAGGACATTTTCACTGGATGCCACCCCACCTTCAAAGAACAAGTCTTTAGGTTGCTTCTTCTGAAGAGTATATGCAATATTTCCTGCGGCTTATGTTTTCTGTAAGTTTCCAGCCTCTGCGCAAGCCTGAATATTCTCTGCAAGCACATAACTTTGCTTGAAGTCCACCAGAGGCCAAACCCTGCTCTCAGACAGCCTCAGGCACGTGCATGGGCATCTGCAGAAGGTCAGAGCGAGGATCCAGTTTTGCCCAAAGGGGCTGATGAAAAGTCAGAGACTGAAAGATGAGGTCTTTTCTCTTTTATTCCTTAGGGCACAAAGAGTTATTTATTTAAAAGACTGGCTTAGCTTTATTGTAATTAGTTTCACAATGGGTGCCTGGATGTTCCATCCCCAACCAGGGACCACTTGTTCTAGGCCCTAATCTTGCCACTGTGACCTTGGGTTCATCTAATACCTGAGTGTATCTGCTGATGTTCCTTTCTTTTTTTCTTTTTTCTTTTTTTTTTTTACAAGATAAATTTACATTTCAGAGTCCATTCACATGTGCTAACCTAGTTATGAGCCAGTTTCACTCTTCATGAACTTCCTGCCTACAGGCATTTTTTGTAAATTGCTGTAATATGATAACTGGAAATCCTTTTTGCTATCTTGAAACAGGAAATAAACATCCTGTTGTGAGAAGAGAATTAGAATTATGCATGATGCTTCTTTTGTAATTTACTCAATCTTGATAACATATATTATGTAGGAGAGACTTCTAGGGCATTAAAGCAAAGATGACCAGCCATAAATCAACCTCAAGGAGAGAGTATGCTGAATCCCTGTTGAATATCACTTAGATCATTCTTGTTCAGCCTGAGTGTTGGTAATCTTTTGTCTTTGAGACTGGTGAGGAATTAGTGAGATTAGAAAATAGTTAGAAATTCAACCAATCTTCTGGGTCTGCATTTTGTTGATTTTCAGATGAAGACTCAAATAATTTGTACTTTCTGTCACCTACTGCTTTATATTTGGAAGATGTTTCCTTAAATGTCAGAAATGTCAGCCTGCAGAGCATACCTAGGGTAGTTTTTTGTGAGCTGGAGATTGCCTTTTCAACAGTGGACAGCAAACTCTTTGGTTTCTGATGTCTTGAGGTAGGTATTCTGCTTGGCATCATTATATTCCCCAGTCAATATAAATAAAGTTCCTCTTCTCAGACTTCCTAAATCTGCATGTTTTTCTCTGTTGGAACTATAAATATATATTTTTTTTCCTTAAGAGAATATTTTCCCTTTGCTTTTCACTTAATTTTGGGTTTTTTTTTCCCTTTCTTTTTAATTGCATATGTTAAGGTATTGCTCGAAGTCTTAGGAAGATGTTCTTATTTTAGGTGTCAATTGAAATTTTAGAGAATTGCTTCTTGTTTTGCACATCTTACACTTCAAGTCAGTGAAGAATTTAATATAAAAAGAGAAAGAGCCAGCCACATAACTGTGATTTCTGAAAATTGTCTTGATGATGATTTGTGACAGAGGAATGTTATGGTATCTCTCAGTTAGATAATATCAGAGAAATTAGACTAATGTCAATGTTTGGATTTCTACTGTCATTACTGAGAAGTCTTTGGACCAAAACATTAGGGCAAATATTCTTTGCATAATATTCCTTTATGAGTGATGCTACACAATTGTTTTTGAAACTGGAGTTCTTTGCTATACTAATCATAATATTTTGAAAGAAATAATTCCAGTTTGGCATACATTTATAAACACTGTTGAAATGTTTAAGTGCTTACAACAGCTGTAGGACTGATTTTTTGGACCCTTTCTTTCTATGCATGTGTTGTGTTTTTCTGATTTGGGTAGTTTAACAGAAGTAGTTTTCAGATGAATAAGAAATAAGTACAAGACAATGCACTTATGCAAGGTAATATTTGAACCTGGAGAAGGGATTATTGGTCTGCCTTTATTCAGTCACTGCTGTTCAAATTGGATTAGAGCTGTTTAAACCTGGGGGGTTTTTGAGCCTTGGTAGTGTCCTTCAGCTGAGCACTGAGGTTTCTCTTAAAATAGACTCTTCTGCTTTTTTCTTTTCCCCCCAATTCTATGAATACAATTTGAGTATTTTATTCAGGCACATTTTCTGAGAAGTGGCTGATGGTTAAAGGATACGTCTGTGAGTCAGTTATACAGGGCTCTAATTCAACATCTGCTTTTGAGTCATCCGGCTTCATCTACCCTGATGGGTGCAGGCAATCCCACCTCTCCTTCACCCACACATCAAGGTAGCCACGTGTGGGCCAGCACTGAAGGAGCTGTGTTACTGTGGTGCCAAACCCAAACCGCTCTATCCCGCCTCTTAGCATGTTTATTGCAAGTTTGTAACCAAAGTTCTGATTACACAAGCCAGGCATTGAAATGTTCATCTCTCCAAAACCTGCAAGACATATCCCACATAGCTCATGGAGCAGGAGCTCTGGGAACACTTCACAGGAGGGAAGTAACAATGACTTATCACCCTACTCTGTTACCAAAGGGAACAGGTCTGGGCATTTGTCTGGTTCCCAAGGCAACAAAGCAATATTGACTCTATCATCTTTTGATGATTTGGTTATTGCCACAGCTGGGAACTCAGATTGCTCGGAAGTCCCCTTTGCTGTAGGGTCTTGCTGCTGATCATGAGTGCAAAACACACTTGAACTGATCAAGAACCACAGCTGTGCCACTTTGAGATTATTACGTTGGACTTGTGCCTACAGAGCTCCTGGACTGAAGTTGATTCCTGTCCATCAGAAGACAAGCAAAGCAGCAAAACAGATGTACAACTGTCAGCATCTGTAGGCCCCTCAGCTCTAAAATTAGGCAAGATACCAACCTTTTCCTTCCAGCATTTGCTTATAAAAGAGGTTTCCTACACATTAGGAAGCTGTGATTCCTAGGTTTTATTTGTTTAATTTGTGCTTTAGCATATTCTTAATTTGTTTTCAGAAATGGCTGAAAATTCAACATGCTGGCGTCTTTTAAAGTGGTTAAGGAAGAAATGTATCTGCCTTGAAGAGTTTTCTGATAAGGCCTCAGCTTTGCATCTTGATACAAGTGGGCATGCCCTAACACCTCTCTGGAACGTCAGACTTGATCTTCCTTCCGTGGGTTTGACATTTTAAACAACAAAGTATTGTCAGCAGAAGTTTATTTTGCTCTTTGTATAACTGCATAAATGGACACTCCCTTTAAGTTCAGTGAGGTTGAGGTTTTGTTTGTGCAGTTGAGAGACTCCAAAGAGTTTCTGCAGCTTAGTTAGTGTTCCTAATGCTACTCTAGAATGTAAATTAATTTTGATATTTTATTTTATTACGAATGGTATTGCCTTGCTTTGAGTTTATTAGTTGCAGCTACTTACACAGCAACCATTTTCATCTTCACAATAAGCTTGCACTGGCACTTGCTTTCACAGTGCAGAAGGTGGTGCGATCAGTCACACTTTGGAAACTACCGTACTTCTTCATACATCTGGATAGGCCAAGGGTGGAGCTTTCTCTCTTACCCTGAACTTCTCTGAATTTGTGCTATTTCTCTTTCACTTTTGCATCCTTTTTGCAGTTGTTGGAACCTTGTCACTTCAGTTCTCACTCCCCTCGCTAGCAGGATGTACTCTCATGCATTGTGCCTCAGCTTTTATAACTTTAATGATGAGAAAGATGTGACACCCTTCATCAGCGCTGTAGGTACCAACAGGACCAGGTGCTGGTTTCTTTCCACAGAAGCATAGAGCAATCCCAGTCCTTCAACAAGCCAATTATGCAAAAAATCAGTCTTATTTAATGAAAACAGTTAGTGATACATCACAGTGATGTGAATGTTGACTTCACATTGCGTGAAGGGAGCAATACAGTTTGGTTCCAGTTTATTCTCTGGTCCGTATATGCCGTAGTTAAAGGTTGTTAAAATACTTGTATAGTAATGACATTAAGGCATCTACCCAAAGTCAAACTCAAAATTTGCTACCTCCTGCTAGAAAATCCCCCTTTTCTCCTAACTCACAACTAATTGTAATGCTCATTTTGTCTCAAATACTGCATTGAGCAGACAAATGTCATCTATCTTATTTTTCTGTGAAGTGTTTAAAGAATAAAGCACGTCTATGTAAGCATTGCTGCTCATTATTGCATAAGATCAAAGCTGCTCTTCTGCATGGCACATGCCCCACATTGTAGGAAGTTGTTGGAGGTTCATTGCTCACTTAGTAGAAGAATCTTGAGATTTTGCAAGAGAGTGTGTGTCTCCTTGGTGGAAACAGAAAGAGGATCTGCTGCTGTTGGTTCCAAAAGATTATTACATGTGTCAGCAGTACGTGCCTGAAGTTTTAGGAAGAGCCCAGTTTCACTTCATTTCTTCCTGTAATGTCAGAAAATTCTTCAACAGAATTAATCAGCTGAAGTTTTGGATCACAGGCTAAATACTGATTCATTCACTTAACAAGATGGTGGTTCATTCCAAGGATGCAGGGAAATACATACTTGGATACAATGGACTTGTGTCTGAGGCCAAGTTTCAAAATGGTTTAGATGAAGAAAAGCAGACAGGTCCTTAATCCTCCTTTCACTTTAATGGATACAAACACATACATGTTGCCTTCCAAAGGGTCAGTTTCATAAAACAAAGAACTGCTATGAGTCCCTAAACCAGAAAAATTAAGTGTGTAAACAGGAAAATGAGAAATGTAGTGTATAACAAGCACCAGAAGGTGAAGGCCAAAGTGGTAGAAAATTCAGTAGGGAAAAAAACAAGACAAGTAGAAATGCTTAAACAGAACAAAATGAAATTTTACAAGATTTCACAGGATTTCAGGTATAAAACCTGTCCTATGGTATTATGGTATTACGGTATTAATCATTTATTAGTTGGTAGAATTCTCGATAATAATGCAGAAAGGACAGAGGTGTTCAATCAATACTTCTGTTCAGTATTTGGGGAAAAGCCAGATGAGTCAGGACAGAATGATGATGAAATGCTTTTCATTCTAGCAGTAACTAAGGGAATGTGTTAAACAGCAGATATTAAAGTTAGATACATTAAAATTAGAAGGTCTGGATAATTTACATCCAAGATTTTAAGATCAATAGTCAAGGAGCACAAGAGACCATTAATTTTGATTTTTAACAAGCCATGGAGCACTGGGGATGTTCCAGAGGACTACAAGAAAGCTAATGTTGTACCAATATTTAAAAAAGGTAAATGCAATGACCCAGGTAATTATAGGCCTGTCAGCTTGCCTTCGATCCCAGGTAAAATAATGGAATGGCTGATAGGGTCCTTGAGTAATAAGGAATTAAAAGAAGGTGATATAATTAAAGACAATCAGGATGGTTCTTGTCAAACTATCTTGATATCATTTAAAATCAGATTTCAAAATAGGGTGGTTTAATTTACGGTTTTTATATGTAGGGGATTTAACCTTCTGTAAGGTGTTTGTGTGGCTTGACATTTTGATTAGTCAAATAGAGGCTGTCTCTGCAAACCATGGTTTAAGAGAGAAGTTAGGAGGAGTTTAGGCATCTGAATCTAAAATGGCAATCCTGAAAGCTCATCTCGGTTGCTGCCCAGAACTGCCTTAATCTCCTTGGTTTTCAGCTGGAGAAGTTTCCAAGGCAACTGAGGTTCTGCTTTTGTGCACTCCCAGAAGACACCTCAATCCTGACAAGGTTGAGCGGTTCAGTATCAATGTCATAACTATACATTTGTCTGTCTGTTTCCCATACAGAGCTTGATCCAAGGAGTGTGCTTATGGCACACTTCAAAGATCAGTCTGTGCACAAAATGCAAAAGCAGATGCAGCCTTTCTTTAACATATGACCACGGGAGAAGGTCTTTTATTCAATTACTCACTCGTCAGAGCTTGTCCAGGTTAGAAAAATTCAAAATAGAATTCTTTTCTCTCTTGAAAATATTTCAAATCTGCTTATCTCACTGGATGTCACCAATGATTGTATAGTGATGATGGAGATAGGAGGGGGTGAATATACGTTAACAGGAGCAACAATCACAGCTGAAGTGTGAGTTATAATCACAATTGTGCTCCCATCATGAAGTGCAATGAATCTCAAGTATAAATTCTGCAAAGAAATGCTATGTCAGGAAGAGTGGGGAACATCATGTAACTGCTCCAGAATATTCCTAAGGGTGCAAATAGCGATAAGTTTATCCAAGGTCCATGCACAATGACAATATAGACCTCTTCAAGGCCCTGTTATCTCATCCCAAGGCAGTTATCCAAGATCTTTGGCATGAATTCCTGTATTCAGATTCTTCCACCACTGGGACAACTAGGTTGGGTTACTGGAATAGTAAAAGTTAGGAAAAATAAGTCCCACCATAAGTACATGCACACTGATTGGTGAGAGCTCTCGAGTTCAGCACGGATAACAGCTGGTGGTGGAAGCATCATTCTAGTAGTGGGGAAAGAGTCTAGACAAAACTAAGCAAGTAATAAAGCACCAATTTTTATCAGTGAAGTTTCCTGATAGTTGTTTATAATGAACTATATAGGATTTGGGGATCTTTTCTTTTTTCATATTACACATACACATATATATGTATATATATTATATCTATCTATCTCTCTATCTGTCTATACACGTGTATATTTCTCCTAAAGTCTATTTTTTTGTCAGTCTCAGCTCCTGAAACAGGAATTAATTCTGGGAGCTCCAAGGACTTGTCTTGTATATGGGGTTGTGACCAGATGATCACTCTGGTTCCCTCTGGTCTTAAAAGATCCAGCAAAAAGCGCTGAGGACAAACAAACTAAAAACCCAAGCCCATGCAGTAAGAAGCTTTCCCTGCCCAGAAAAGCAGATAATCTAAATAGACAAGACAGACTGGGGTGAGAAAAAGGATGTGTTATCTCTGTTTCACAGATGGGAAACAGAGGCACAGAGAGATTAAGTGATTTACACAAGGTTTGTGTCAGAGCCAGGAACGGGAGCCAGATCTCCTGAATTCTGTGTCACTACCTTAAAAACAAGACCATCTTTTCTCTCTCTTGCCTTGAGAGGAAAGGGCCTGTACTATCATACACAAAACTGCACTATTGCTTACAGGGTAATTTAATAAAATGCTATACCTGTAGTATACCTCCGGTGTTCTGATTTCTCTTCTGTCAGACTGACTCCTCTTTCCTTCCTTCATCTTTCCTTTTTATCCTCCCTTTCCTTTGTTTTCACTGTCTCTTGCAAAGGACATTGGTGTCAATTACACTAGAAGAAAGTCCCACTGTCTCAGGAATGGCGTATTCAGACCATCTAATCGTTGAATGTACAGTCAGAGACATACCAGCTGTACCTGGGCATATAACTTCTTGGACCGAGTTTGCAAATATGAAGAGAATTAAAATTAGAAAAAGGCATTTGAGATTTGCCTGTTTTATTGTGACCAAATCTGAGTAGATTTTCAAGGGAGCCAGGAATTACCTAAATGGGGTCTGTTTAGCTGAGTTGGCTAGGTTCAATTATGTCTAAATCCTTAAATCTTTCCCTTCTGTATCTTCTCATTTCACACATGGTTCTGGCCACAGTATCCTAAGCCCCTTTGGGTAAAAACATTTCATTTGAGATACAGACAGCAGGATCCTGAGATGGGACAGCACCTTGGACAAAACCTATAAATACCCAGCCAGTTTCTGTGGCAGCTCTGAGAGTGCCAGTTCTATGAATTTCTTTGAATAAGGTCGACTTCCACTGCCTCAAAACCTTGCAACTTTGCAAGATGCAGATAGAAAAGCGTATAATAATGTTCATGTGCAGAACAGAAGAATATCTGAGAGGGTGTCAAAACACCCTCAGTGGGGCTATGGGTAGAGAAGGGTCAGCCACGGTTGGCTAGGGGAGGACAGTTTGCCCAGGGCCTTGTGTTTTGAGAGGTTAGAGAGGGCCCCGGCTAATTGCCTAATGATACACAAGAGGTCATGACCTCCACCTTTGCCCTGGGCCCCCTGGATCCGCTGCTATTGCTTGTTCCTGCACTGTGGCCACCTCTGCAGCACAGGGGACAATGCCCAGCCAACAATGGTGCTCAGCACTTTATTTTGGGCAGGCAAACAAAGGCCGTGTGCGGCAACCAAAATTCACATGGAGCAGGGTGCAGATAGTGGGACAGAACCTTACATGTGTGCGTGGGAAAGGTGACCTTGCTGACAGATATAGCTTTGGGCTCTGCTGCATCATAAAAAGTTCTGGTCAAAACTCAGAGAACCTGAACCTCTTTCCAGCTAGCTGCTCCCTGGGAATAGGTTCCCAGAATCGGGTTATCCTCCTATTAAGGGAGGCATAAAGGATAGTGCTGTGAGAATTACAATACCTTTTTATGGAAAGATCAATGGCATGTCCTCAGCTAGAATGCTGTTTTTAGGTAGGGGTAGCTTCACCTCATAAAAGATTATATGGCTGACATATTTTTACGCCCAGAGAAGAGTAACAAAGCCTGTGATGAAGAGGTATGGAAGCACTTTGAGATGAAGATATGGACGATTGAGTAGTGGAAGGTGGCAAGGAAGAGATGTCACTGCAGTATATAAAATAACAGATGGTACCAAGGGGTCATGTGGTCACTCCTGTGTACCCTCTTTTGTAATAAATATCAGAGAGAGATTCAGAAATAAAAGTAACAGGTTTAAATCTAAACCAGTAAATGCTTTTTTAAGACAGTGTCTCTGCCATGGCCTTGAGAAAATACTGAGGTAGAAAGCTCAGCAGGATTAACAAATGTTAGACATTACAATCAATACTGCCTACATCTGCAGTTAAAGTATCCAGGGTAGAAGTTAATCTATTAACTCATATTTTAATGTAATAATATTTTAATAACTCAGATCTCTGCTTCAGGGCTTGTGACAAGGAGTACTTCCCTCTTGCAGTGAAACTGGACTACTGAACATGTTTTTGGATGGGCATTTGTGCTTTGCGGGGGGACTCTTCTGCATGTGTTCCTGGCGAGCAGGAGAGGCAGGATTTCAGGCGAGCTGGACCTCTGATCTGATCTGCTCTGGCACCTGATGCTGGCTCGGGCTGCTGAGACACTGCTGGCCAGGCTCCCCTGCTGGCGGCCGGGGCTGAGCTCCCAGAGCCCTTCCCGGGGCTGGTCCCGTTGGCATTGCTGTCTGCCAAACTTGGGCTTGTAAAACGCGGGCTCAGCTTGGCAGCCGTGAGCATGGCGTGTTCAGGCAGCTTGGAGGTTTCACCCAAATCGCCTGCCCTTCCCTGGAAGACACCACCTGTGTTAAACTCACCCTAGGCAGGAAATGGAAGAACAAGTCAGGCCTAATTAAAATTAAAAAAAAAAAAAATTAGAAATCCTTAAAACAAACTGTGTAGTCTTTTCTCCACACCATCTGCATAGTAGCAAGGGCGATGTGCTTGATTCATACTGTGATTCGAATGGAAGTGAGAGTAAATTGAAGGCTGATATATATCAGTGCTGAGGGCAGGATTTAGACAAGTGAACAGTTGTTCCTACAGCAAAAACAGATAATGTTGTCAAGTTTGTTCCCTAACCAAGGATTCAATCAAACACTCACCAGAACCGAGCTAAATCTCCACAACCTTTATTGCTTCCTGTACACTCACTTAAATCTTGCCTAACCCCTTCCTGTCCCTGCCCTGGTTTCCTTCTTCCTCCCGAGGGTGGTATTAGTGTCTGCCCACTAAACCATGTAGCAGGTGAAATTTGTAGATGGGCTATTGCAAGCTATTTATCATAATTTTTGTAATTTCCGTCCCCACTCCCCAGTAAATGCAATAAACTTCTGAGAACTTTAGGCATGAAATCCTGCCATATCAAAAAGATTGTTTCTCCTCCTGCTGTGTAAATGTGGCATTTTGCTGTCTCGTGGCACTGCTGCAGGCACTTAAGAGTAGTTTGAAATAATTTATATTTTTTAAGAGGAAAACACCACAAACACAGTTAGATCTTTTACAAACCTTGCAAATTATTCTCTTTATTCCCCATAATGATTTTCTTTAATAAGAAAAGTAGCCACAGACACAAGGAGGAGTAGTCATGAGAATTTCCTGTTGCCATTTGGAGACCAGAGGGAGCTTGTGCCATCTATGACCAAGCGTGGATCTCAAGGAAGGGAAGCTGATATAAATACATGATATGACACTCATAACAGGCGGCTTCCTTGTGCTCGGACTCTTCATCCTCATGTCTTCCACACACATTTTCCTGTTCCTGCCTTCTTTCTAGTAAGCAACAAACACAGACATGTTAGAAGAGGTTTCTCAGAAAGGGAAGGAAATATCCATTCAGAAAGGAGATGCTGCGTGCTCTCAGTGGCAATGCAAAATTGACTGTGCAGAGCTGCTTTTTGCTGCTCCCAAGTTTGCCAGAGCTTTGCATGGGGAAGGGAGCAGGACCACAGCTTCTGGGGGCTACTCCATGGACTGCTGGCAAGGCTGCCCTTGGGCTGCTGAGCAAAATCACACCTGGTAGATTGGCAGCTTGGAAAGTTTTCTCCCTCAGAGAGTTCCACTTCCTGCTCTGACTCTGCTGCTCTCTTCTGGAGTGGATAATATGAGCTGACACCTGGGGTGTGACAGGAAGGTTGATGCATTTTTGTATATAAGGTACTACTTATGAAAAAGTAAATTTGGGGGAAAAAAAGGCCCTCTGAGAGTAATAGAAGGAATTTATTGGGGAATTATGTGGGAGGTATATTTAGTTCACCAGGTGGCAACAGTAATTTTTAATTTTCCCCTATTTTTCACTTTCTAGTGGTAGCTTCTCACTGGCAGAAAGAGAGGGAAAGCAGACAATATCCTAGGTGTTCCACACAGAAGAAGGGCAGTTTCAGAGAGTTTACTCTTATGCCACTGGCAAGGCAGACCAGAGGAACTGGCCCCAGTGATTGTGCAAGAGATAAATACATTGGGCAAGCTTTTCTTCAGACACTTTCAGTGGAACACTTTTTCAGCTGAGGAGTCTGAGAGTAAAAAGCATAAATGTTTTGATATAAATACAAGTCAGGGTGTGCCCATAAACACTCCTGGTGTGCTGATTCCCTACACAGACTGGAAAGATCAAACAGCAGCGCTGTTCAATCTGTGTGAGTTCAATCCTTCTTCAGTATAGCCAAATTCTTATCTTTGAGTACTTTTTTCTTTTGATAAATCCAGTGTGGCTTGAATTTTCAGTGCTGGTTTATGCCCTCTGTCCCAGAGCATGCCATATGTTACTGAAGATATCAGAGCTTGCAGTTCAAGCCAGACCTACTGTGCCTGCTCACACCACAGACATGTGGGGTGCTGGAGATGGTGCGGGAGCACACGCACACTCACTGACTGTCCTCAAATTACCAAGGGAGGGAGATTGCAAGGAAGTTGAACAAACTTGCTCAAGGAACCAGCTGTCTACCCTCCTCTAAACATGGAAGTTAAAAGTTCTCAACAAACAAACTATTCTGGGCTTTTGATTTATATTCAACTTTTGATTCATTTCCTTCAGTGCTTCAATCACTTCCAAACCCTCCGTTCTCTGGCCTTAAAGTCAAACAGTGCTGCAGTGCACAGGAACTGTAAAATTTATCCTCTCAGTAACTGCTTAAATCTCATCTCTAATCCTCTAAACTCCTTGATTCAGGGTAGTTTAAATTGTTGTAAATATCTTTGAGGTGGATTATGCTGCTTAATTGCCACTAAGGGAATAATAATATTATGTGTATGTGCATACATATTATAATGTACATAGAGAGACACAGGCAGAAAATCTTTCTAGCAAAGAACATATTAAATAATAGTTTAAACTACTCAGGATTTGGAAAAGCCTGCTAAAAGGATTATAAACTAAATCCAAAACTGGACAAGAGGTAAAGGCAATAATTTTCACAGATGACAATGGTAGCAACACACTATTTTCTCTCTTTCTGTAAGTATGTTTTCTTTATACATGGTCTACACCACTTAATGAGAGCACATGATCTTTTCTAGTAAGTCAGCCTCAATTATGTAAAAGCTACTTGTTTGAGGAAGCATAGACACTACTCTCACAAGAAGGTGGAGGTAGAATGTCCATCAGTAGCATTTCTTTCTTTGGAAACAAATGGTTTCTATCAACCTGAAAAAACCTGCATAAATAAATAACTGAATATAACTTTCTACATGTGCGTAATCCCGCTGAGTTTCTTGTGAGCGATGCACATGTGCAGATGCGTGGACAGCTGAGGCCAAAAGCTCTGTCCTGGAAATGTGCAGTCAAATGTAAACCTTCTAAAGAAAGAATCTGTGACAATAACTGTTCCTGAGAGTGGGAGAGAAGGAATACATCAAGAAGATTTTAATTTTTAAAGCATTAATAAGAATTATTATAATAGGTATTCCCAGAATCCTGCTTCTCAAGAACATGCATGTCATTGTGAGTGTCTGCATTTCATTTTTACTCTTCTTCTGCTCTGTCTTGCACACAAAATGATGCAAATAAACTTTTCTGGAAGAAGATCTGCTTGTCTGTGCTGATCCCTGGCTTAAGCTGGGATCTACCACTTCCAGAAAACCAATCTGAAGTGCTGTAAGGAACTGATTTTAAAATAATTTTACTGAAAAGATTAATGACTGAATGAAACAGCTGAAGCCAAACACCTAGCGAATGAAAGAAATCTTATAGGCTTAATAGAAAGATTGAATGTTTCAAAATGACAAGAAAATGCAGTAGCAGTGAGCCTGTGAGGGCTTATTGTTGCTCAAAATTAATTCACTACATAGAAGCAAGAAGCACCTGTAAGTCTGAACATGAGCATAGATGAAGTTTCAGAGGAACCATGCCTTGGGGCATGGCCTGTCTTTTATCATCTTAAATAAAGCTACTTTATTACAAGCACAGTAATTGGGTGTACTTAAATGATTGTCCTCTTTCTAGGCACTCTAGATCTGCTTTTTAGCCTAGTGTTAATATTCTGTGAATAAACCAGTTTGATCTTGTTCTGTGGTCAAAAGAAGAATCTCCTCTCTGGAAGATAAAATACACATTCCTCTTACTACCCCTTGCCTATCCATCTGCCCTAGCTACCTTTTTAAAGTCAATTACCTCTTTTGAGACCCATTTTGAGTTAGCTGGTTAAAAGTCTTAATTTATAAAACAGCATGTGGAAATATCTAAGGAACATTAACAGTACTGAAGTCTCTTTAGCATTCTTGTTTTACATGTCTTATCTATTCTTTAGGCTCAAGGTACTCTTTCTTTCCAGAGATCATAGAGTACCTTGGAGAAAGGCTTTGCTCTGTGATTTGTTCTCCTTGGATCTGGCCAGAGATCCATACCTGTGTGTAGTGAAGCCAGCACAGCCACATTTGGAGCCACATCTGGTCAGGAGTGATCTAAGGCCAAGGTCAGATGTGATCTTGTGTGACCTGTGAATGCAGCAGGGTGCTTTGTGGTCCTGCTGCTCCTCATGTACAGGCACGGAGGTGAAAGGAACAATTTTGAATGCGGTAAATAAAGTTAGTTTTTAAACAGCTGGAGATAGAAGCAAACATCTCCCTGTAGAGCCAAAAGTTTGTGTTGTACAGTACAATCTGTTTAGACTGCTAAATATATTTTGGGTCATGTTCTTTTCTATACAGTTACAGTTTTTAATATCCTATGCATTAATTCATCAAAGTATGCTTAGACACAACTGAGAAGTAGCTTGATAAATAGGGAGCTGCATGCACTTGAGACTAGGTCCATGTCCTTTACTTGGCGATCAGCAAGGAAGGGAGGCAGTTGCACATCCCCAAGGAGTCCAGGCCAGGCTCTTGGGTTCAGTGTCTCGGTCATCCCTGTGAACTATGCCTGTACAAGAGTTTACACTTTCCTGTAGGGAAAGGGAGGAGGCAAGGGTTACAGTACAGAAACTGGACCTGTTCCTCTATCATTTATTTGCACTTATTGACAAAATGCAAATAGTTTGAATGCTTTGTACTTTTTATGGGAAGGGAATTTTTTCATTGGTTTCTGCTGACCTCCAGCCTTGGCTGTGCATGAGACATTTGAAGGAAGAGATATTTAGTTTAGTTCTTTCATCATTACGATCTGTTCTATTGATCCCTTCCCACTGCTGTGTTTGCTAATTTCCTGGCATACATAAAAGGTGTTCTGTTTTTTGTAACAAAATTTAGCAGCTCTTCCCATTCCAGAAACAGGAAACTGAGGCACAGGATTGGGAACTGGCCAGTCAGCAGAACTGGAAAACGAGTCCAGTATCTTCTGGCCCACTGTTGATTTTGGCAGACATTGAAACTGTGCCCTAGGTTTAGTCACCTACAATAGTGAGCAGCTTTTCAATTGCTGGCAAGCAGGCTAGGTCCTCAGCAGAGCTGCTGGCAGCAATCCATAGATCTTCCATTTTCTTTTTTCCAGATAATTTTTGCTTGTTAGGCCTTTTCATCTCCTTTTTATGGAGAGCATGATTTCAGAGGTGCTCTGATTCCTCTACCCATGTAGTCAGAAATTAAGGCTGTGATCATGCATAATTACAAGGAAAAGGGATAGGAAGGAGGAAGAAAGACCAAGAACATTATCCAAGATTCCAATGTAGAGGGGATAGGTATGAAAAGGCACAAATTTATCAACTAGATTCTTTTTGGCTATGGGAAAATGAGACGGAAAGGGAGAGAAACAAAACCAATAACAGCCACTCTTGTACCAGTCATAGACATACTGCAGTGGCTTTCAGGCTCATCAGGAGGACTCTTACTAGATCTAGAAAAAGTCACAACATGTTGTAACCTTTCCTCTTTGGTAAATAAAACATAAGTAAAGAATCTCCTCAAAGAGTGTAACTGAATTTAAGGCACACAGACATCAGAATACTGCCCCCAAAGAAACCGTCTGATTCTTTTGTTAACAGATCATTTATTTAAAAACGGAATTTGTGGTATGCTTGAAAGAAACAAACACTTACGTGAGGGCGCTTGAAGAGCTCATCTTGGTGTTGGGGGAGATGTGGCTGTGTAGAAGGCAAGTGCACACCAATTCACAATCACAGCATAGATGGAGTGTTTCTTCAGCTTGTGTTTTGGAGATGGAAGGAGTGAAGAAAATTTGTGCAAGAAAACAAGTAAAAAGGGAATAAATACCCTCCAGAGTAAGATACCAGATAGAAAAAAATCATCAATAACCTGAACATGAGTTGAGGTGGGATAGCCTGTGTCCACACAGGCAAAGCAGAAAAGCTGGCCCATGAAGAGCCTGAGCAGGCTTTGGACTGCTGAAAGGTTATCTAGATATTTCCAAAAGACTGGGATGTTTTCCAGGCATATTTCACCTTGAAACAGAGGCAGTGATTCAGCCAGGATGGCACCTGTGTAACCACTGCACTAAGGGTGAAGGAGGAGCAGCAGCCACTACACTGCATGGAGAGAGGTGGTGTCAGTGGGGCAGGTGCAGCACCTCCTGCCAGGTGCTGACCTGGGGGCCACCATCCACATGGGCAAATGCTTCATTTGCCTCAGCCTGACGACCTCTTCCGAGAATGACAAACTGCTCGTTACCAAGTGCCTGTAACGAAAGACACGTTAACCCGACTTGGCAGAAGCAAAAATAGCCTCAGCGCTTGGTGCCAAAGATAAATATTGGCAAATGCTATTGGATAAAGAAAGCAACCACCTCACTACATCTTGGACACCAGCAGGTAGCTGCAGATGGTGGAATATGCTGTTTTGGATCAAACCTGCAGTGGAAGAATGCTTCTGCTGCCAACAAGATGCGCTAACAGGACTCTCAGGGATCAGAGGTGTGGATGATGGCATTCTGCGGTAGAGCTGCAGAGACACTGAAATGGAGACTGCCATAGATCACACTCTTGTTTGTTTGCTATGATGAACCAAGAAAATAAAGTCATAGTTAAATACTAACAATTGTTGTATCCACAGTAATAATAATATTGCAGCAGACTGTAGCATTAGACCCTGGACACTTAGAGCATGTCAACATTCAGTGCAGGTGCAAGAGCTGTGAAGTGCAGGTTAAACCTGCCAGTCAGGGCTCATGAGCACTCATGGGGCTTGGGGAAATAGGAAATGATGCCATGGGGTAGTGAGAATGGGCTGTATTCCCATGAGCCTGGAGCAAAATCAGGAGGGTCTTTCTACAGCAGCCCTCTTTAATTGCCCCATTCCTGTATGGGTCACAACGAATTACTAGGTGCCACCAAAATTAAACAGTAGCTCATCTTGGCAGCCATGGAGTTTCAAATCCAAAATACACATCTACTTTCAGGAAGGTTTTTGTATTTTACTTTGGAGTGAAGCACAGTCATACCAGGCCTTCAATCACATTGGGTCTTCCCCCATCACAGACAGACAGCTGGGAAAGCTATTAAAATTCCCAGCTGTGGCTTTAAGAAGGTTCAAAGAGCAAACAAAACACATAGCAAGCCAGCCTTGAACTCTGAAGGAACTCTGTCTCAAGTATCAGCCCCTATAACACTCAATGTCAAGATGCATCTCTATGGCATTGCCTATGGCTAGCAGCACAGGATAAAGGATCGGAGGAGAAAGAAACGATGTGCAGGAAGGATATAGCCTATCACAAAAAAGACCTTCCCTACTGGTGTTCAGAGGTGCACTTACAGGTAAAACTTTTTCCTTGAGACATGTGAGGCACAGGAAGACAAGCTGATCAGGCCACAAAATTCCCAGTTTGGGAAAGATGGTGTTGCATGGGCTTCTCTGTTGCTGATGCCAAAAATTTGTCAAGTTTTACAAACAGACAGATTGGATTCAGTTCTATGTACATTCTACTGAAATCTGATTAGACAAATGCTGAAAGCACACAGGTTTTTGAGTTATCAACTACAGTACCAAGGCATAAGTCCTCCTCCCCCCTGCCTTCTCCCCACAAGAAAAATATATTTCTAGGTGCAGGAGTTAGGCACGATTCTCATGTATGGACTTCAGAGGAATATATTGGCAAGCTAAATCTGAAAGCAAGCCTAGGGAGTGATGTTTAATTTTGCACTGGAGCTTGGTAGATCAGTGACTTGCTAGGTGGCCAAAGGAAAGTCTTTTTACCCCTCTAAGCCTTCATTTCCCCATCTGGAGGAGAACAAGCTGCAATATTTGCTGATGTAAAATGTGCTACTTGCAACTAGGTATTACCGTCGTCTGAAACGAATGTGACGAATGGAATGCTGTGTGATAAACAGCTTCCTCGTCCCCGAGCTGAGAGCACAAGGGTGGGATTGTGTGGGAACTGTGAGAACGCAGCACATGACCAGAATTGTGTATGGGCGGCAGCAGGATAGGCAGGGGGAAGGAGAAAGCCTGAATGTTGTCCTGTCTTAGAGTTCTCTCTCCTGCTTGAACACTGAATAATAAGGTCAGCTGTAATTCTAAACAATTCAAAAAGCAATTCCTAATCTTTTTCCATCTGGACTTCCATTTCCTGGATATGTCACGTAATACTACATGCTTTTTTTGGATCAAAGGTCTCATCAGGATGACTCTGTTTCCATTTCTATGAGACAATAATAGGGATAACGCTCAGGTAGCCAGGCTAAATTATCTGAACTTTTTGTTCATCGCAGGAAGTGTGCCAGCTGCTTACGTGATGGGCGAGCCCTCCGAGGCCACAAACACTACGAGACACTGTGCCGGTTGTCTGGGTGGCTCTGCTTTTCCCAAGGGAATGAGTCACTGATGCAGTTACTGCTGCTCCACCCCTGGTATTGATTTCTGATATCTTACCCTGGCAGGAGGTCAGGAATCCAGAAGGACCGAGATTTGGGTCTAGGCACCTGTTGTTTCCTTTCCTTTATGGGAGTAATGGATTTCCTGTGCTTCCCTCCCTTTCCTCTGCTATTTCTTTATAGATGTGCCCATTACGTAGCTCAGAGAAAATGGATTACCAGGCAATGCGTGTTGTTGCCACCACTCTGCCACCCATTTGTCTGTTTGCAGAACCAGACTCACTGCACAGAGGTTTTTAATTGCTGTGTTTATTTTAGCAATGTTGTGTGAGGCCATGGCATTTCAAAGCCACGGCAGGCTGGAGAGGTATTGTGTCTGTTGTCTATGTTTTCCCATCTGCAGCAAATCATTGAGAGAGACTTCTGGATGCTTCTTGCAACCTCTGGATGGGGGTGAGTCAGCATTCACTTGAAGGCTTAATCACAGCCATTGTCATTTCCACCCCCTCAACATGGCATGTGGCCAGAGGCACCTGCAGAGCCAGGAGAGTGGAGTTACAAATGGGTGCACCTCCCTGATATGAAGCAAGCATTTTGGAGGAGGCATCCGTGCCAGTGCCACCCACAGTGTGCAGCCAGCAGGGAAGGGAGTGATGGAGGGCCTCATTAAACAGGCCGGAACTTGTGGCTGGCAAGTGCTGGCTGAGAGTGTCACTGTGGCTCCTTTTGGGCCACAGGCATGCTCTGCCCATCACTCCACAGGAGCACCCTGAGACAGGAGCTGCTGTTCAGATGGATGCCTTTGAAAAATGAATAGGATCAAAAGTGTTTTGGGGGTTGCTATTTTGTTAGCAGTGCTTCTAAGGCTTTCTGAGAAGTGGAAATATTTCCTGCTTTTAGCCAGGCTCTTAATTCACACCACATTAGGCTTGACCCCAGCTGCCACTAGCCTCTTCCCTGCTACCTCTGTCCTTCCCCAAAGCTGTTCCTGCACTCTTCCCAGCCCCTCTTGTTGGATGATGCCAAACCTCTGTGTCCTGCACCGACCCTCCAAATCAGGCTGCTGATGCATACATCCCCTCTACACACTGTGATAGTTGGTGTCCCATATCTGCTACTGTTGGGGAATGCAAGTAGCTCCATTGCATGGAAGAGTGGGAGCTGATGATGGCCCCTCAGTCTCTCAATCAGGAGATGCTTCAATGCATTCATCCTCTTTCTCCAATACAGGCTGAATCGGTCCCTGCTGCTACTGCTTATCCCCATTCCACGAACCTGGGTTAAACAATCTCCTTTCCTATGTGTGAGGCCATTGTTCCTCACATATAAAGCCCACCCAAATCACTTTAGTTGTTGCTTCTTTATTTTCTGTTCCGCCTTACATTGCCCAGATAATTTGATATTCAGGAAGGGAATGATAAACTTGTATGAATGAAAGCAAATTTTTCAGGATTCTCTTTATAAGCATCACATATCCCTGAAAGGCTGTCATTGCATATGTTGCTCATTCAATTTCTCAAGAAACACCAAATGAATTTACATTGCAGAATAGTTTTAGTTTAAAGAAATTGTATTTCTATTTACAGCCAAGGAAATGGATGTTTTTAAAAATCTAACAGTGTTATTTGTAACAGCTGGTTTGGTTTATGAAGCTGCTAACAGTAGAGAGACCAGTCTTTGGGACAGTAGTAATCTGTTTGTCCTTGCTTAACTTCTTCTGTGCCATGCCCCAGTTCACATTTGGAGCTGTATTTTATCTCCAAGTTCCTATTATTTCTTACAGGTTAGCACAACATATGACCTATGACATTGCAGCCATAAAGAAAGTAGGCACATGTGATTTTTCCTTCAGTTTTCATATCTCAGTGCTCTGGCCATTCAATTTACTTTCCCAGGTGCTGACAGCTGGTAATGCTCTTAACTGCTCTCCCCTGTTGGTAAGTTATGGATATTTCCTAACTGGAGTTTAATTGTGTAACTTTACTTCACTCGAAATGCCAAAGGTCCTAGGAACCCATTCCTCCTTCAGGCTGATTATGGCACTGGAGATAATGCTGTTCGCAGATGGTGAACCTAAATCCCTGATGAGTGTCTTCTAAGGCAAGCTGACACTTATTGTGTTCCTCATTATGGCATGACTGTCCAGAGCTGGTCCAGAGGACAAAACCCCCCAATTTTTTAGGTTACATCTTCCATATATATAAAAACAAGCATAAAAACCTGTTGTTTGAGTTTCTCACTCAGGCTCTAAGAGACAATAGCAATAAGAGATTTACAGGAAGAGCTGTTCTGTAGGTACCAAAGTTAGGAGCAGGGTATTGCACCAACCCAGCACAATGAAGCAGGATTCAGTCCTACAAGTACTATCTCATGCCTGCCACATTTAGTCTGTGTTTCTTCCCTCTTCCTTAGAATGACATCTCCCTGCTCTTGGTATTGGGCACACTGTGCAGTGACAGGCTGTCTCCTCACCAGGGCATTGGTGTGGTTGTCCTCTGGTGGCCTTGACAAGATTGTCAGGATGCTAGGGGTGACCTCAGAGCCCTTCCTGTGAACCTGCTGTCCTTCATCCTTCAGCCAGTGTCAATGATGGTTGCCTTGGCTGCCTGGCTTTCCAGGTGGGCAGAGTGACACCAATAACATTGAATCCCCTTGGGCTCCTGCTCTCTGGAAGAAACCTGGCCAAGGGACCCAGGGTGCTGGGACTCCACTATGAGAAGGTGCACACAATCTATAGGACCATAAGCATCTCGCATAGAAGCATGCACCGGTGTTATTCAACACCAGCCTTCTGACCCTCACTGGGAATTAGGGACCAAAATGCCTATTGGGGCTGCCGTGAAGTTTGCCCATAGCTTTGCTCAAAGAGTGAAGTACGCCTTCACTATATTCCTGGGGGTAAGCTATGGTTAAACTGTGAGAGCAATAAACTGAGGGTGATGAGCAATAAAATAATGGTGAAATTTTCTGGTGCTGTTGAAACAGAGGCTAAGGTGGGCAGGGCAGGACTGATTGATGTTACCTCTGCTGAAAAGAGAACTTACTTTGCCCAATACCATGACTATTGAATGCTTCTGCAGCTATGGTGAGCTGGACTCAGATGGAGGTGGAGAGAACGTGATAAAAAATGAATGCAGCATCCCTTTTGTTTTGCCTCTACTCTGTATATTCATACCTCTCTGTACCTGGGAATATCTAAGCTGTGCATGACAGTGTCAGCTTTGATGTGTTAGGCTACTTCTCCCTAGAAGAGAATAGAGGAAACTTGTTGTGAGAACCACTCTGGATTGGGTCCACTAGTTTCACTGTGAAAGAAAAAAATTTTGTCAAAACTTGACCCTCATTTTATAAATCCTCAACAAGTTGGCTGGGATTCCTCTTTGTATTGTTTTGCTTTTCTCTGCAGCTGCCAACTGGCTGCTGCCTGTTCAACAGCCTATGGGGAAGGATTGGCCCAGTGGAAGAAGGTGTTATAATCCGCCTGGAGCAGCTGCCCCAACCTTGCTGCTTGCTAGTGAAGCCCAAAGGCAAAAGCACCAGGCTTTCCCGTCCCTGATACATGAACACTCCTGGGGGCCTTGCATGAGGAAAGGGTGGTGAGGCAAAGGCTGTGTTGCATTGGAGGGCTTGGAGATGTGCTGCAGCAGACAAGAAGATCCCATGCATAGGGAGAGCTGCATGGCTTCTGTGCCCTTTTCCAGATGGTCTAGAGGACTTCATGATGCTGAATTTTGAGCTAGTCTAACACAGATCCAGTGAAGAGAAGATAGGAAGAAGCAGACAATTTTTTTTTTTGTCCAGTTAGTATAGACATCTGGCTGCTAATCACCATTAGTGCTTCTGTAGGAAGAAAACTGTTGGAAGAGGTCCTTGTCCTTCCCAATGCATTTCCTCTCTTCTCCTTTCCCTACTGCAGTTTCCTGTCCTCTTAACAGTTATGTTAAGGCAGCTATTTCTGGTGTAGACTAAAACAGACCAGAAGGGTTTTTCTGGTTTTGCTAATACCAGCTATTTCACTGATTTAGTTTAAAGGGTATCAGCACACTTAGGAGTGATAAATGGGAAGGAGGAGGGAGAGTAACAAATAGCTGTGGGTGAGAAAAGGCAGAGTCTTTCTTTGGCAGCTTTGCCATTAGATAATTGTGGTATGGAAAGCACCTTCAGATGTCCACTGAGAAATGCGTTGGCTTTTGGGCCCTGACTCCAAAAAACATGCTGGAGCATGCTTCACTGCTGCTCTGTTCCTTCATTCTTAGTAAATTGTCAAGCAAGCACATGTCTGAGGCACCCACTCACTGGTCATTGGGGCTTAGAGAGAGCAGAAAAGTAAATATTGCCAGCTCTGTTCTGATGAAATGTACAGAAAACAGACAAAGCAATTTGAACAGAAATAAAGTATCCCTTCAGCAGGTATTGGAGTGGTGCATGAATTTTGCTGAAATTTGCTGAATTACTTGTGGTTTTACTATAGCACTCATCTCTAGTACTTGAGGCTTACACATATATTTAAGCTTCTTGCTCCTGCATAGGTGACAAACCTGTAGTCTTGCCAGAGCTCCATAGGGCTGTATTTGATTCATTCCAGTGAGTAGTTTGGTTTTCTTGACTGAGATTTCTCTTGATTTCTGCTAGTGAAGTGGAACTGAACTATAGTTCTGGGTACACTGGAAATGTATACTGGAAATTGCTGCAGGGACTACACACTGCTAATGCACTTTTACTGATCGCCCTGATTGCCTAAGGATTACCTGATTAAACTTATTATTTAAATGCTGCATGTCTTGATAGACAAGGTCACAGTTATGCAGCCTGAAGTGCCACCTAGAGTCTTACTTCATGTATCTTTGATAGCACTGTTTCCAGGACCGTGTTTGAAGGTCAAGAGCTGGATAGTGGGGGCAAGATTAGTAAGCTATATTCAGAGGTCTAAGAAATGACAGTAGTGAAAATTAAGCAACTTGGATGAGCAGACCATCGTTGCTGGAAAACCCCTGATTATCGTTCCCTCTCCCTTGCCTGAGCTCTCCCTCGCCTGAGCTCTCCCTCACACTCAGAGATGTGGGAAGGCAATGGGGTCAAATGGGAATCCCGTGGGACAAAACCACTGTGGGGTCTGCTTTGGACAGCAGACAGAGCCAGGGTTGTGTTATCCAGAGGTGGCTGCAAACAGGCCCTCAGTACCACTTGGTGTTCCCAGGCTCCCCCAGTGCACCCATCAGCCTCCCCGAATGATCTGTGCCTCCGAGGAAAGTGAGCCAGCTGAAGGGACAGTTCAACCCTCCTTCTGGGGACTGCTCAAGCTGTTCCACGCATGACACCTACTCCCTGCCAGGTCCTGCTGTCTGCAAACAGATCTGCTCCCTCCCTTCAACCTGTAACGCTATGCTCAGTCCTTGTCCCTGCTTTGGGGGGCACACAGCAAGCTGAGATGGGATTTCTTACCCTGACTCCTTTCCCTGCCAGAGTGCGTCATTTTCCCTCTGAATGCTCCTGGAGGGCAGGCTTTTCCTTTCTCCTGTGTCTCCTGAGCTCACACATTAAATTGGAAAGACCTTTCTGATCCCTCACACATTCTGTCACTGAAAGTAAGCACCTCCATGGCTCTTGGAAGGTAAACTGCCCCCTTTTTCAGGGTTTTCTGGGATAACTCTGTGTGGCAATGCCTGAAATCACAGGAGAATGAAGATGTTCAGAGCTGTGTGAAAAATGCCAAGCCTATACCCACAGATCCTCATGTTTCCCATGTATAATATCCTGTAGCATTCTGAAACAGATTTCATTTGTAGCTGTACTGAGTATAAAAGCTTTTCCTTCACCTAACAGAATCAATCGGCCCATAGTGGGTCTTTATTCCCATTCAAATTAAGGGCTATTCCATACCGAAAATGCACTAATGTAACTAAATTGATTTCTAACTTGATTTTAGTTAAATGGGTGTAGTTCCCTGCGGGGATACACTTAAATCAGTCAAAGAGCGGGTAAATTATGTATCTTTGTATATTTCTCTGCTATTTATCTTAATTAGGTGTAAAGGGATCTCAGGGTAACCGAGGCTCTGACCACAGGTAAAAACCCCCCCACAGATTCTGGGGATGCTTAGCAACCCTCCTAAAGTGCCGAATGCTCTTAACTCCCGTCGTAGAGTGCGGGAGGTGTTCGCAGCCTCACAAGTGTTCAGCACTTCTTGAGATCAGGCCTGCATTGTCACTGTGTGTGTGTGTGTGTGTGTGTGTGTGTGTGTGTGTGTGTGTGTGTGTGTATGGTGTCTCCCCCATCATATTTCCTGGTGGATAATTGCCTCCCCCCCCAGCTAGGCACAGCCTTCGTTCTGAAGCACCCTTGTTGCTCTGAGAGCTGAGGCTAAGTGCAGCCCTCAGCATGCCCAGGATCTCGGAGGATATGGAGGGAGGCTTTTTTATTATTGAGCTGTGCCACCCTCACAGGGGAGTTTATCTTCCCTATGAGAAAGGGTAAAAAATAAAAAACCCTTAGCAAAGGAAAATGGAAATTATTTATAACCTGAGGCACAGCCAGCACTAGGAAATGCCTCTCTGATCATCTTGGGCATCTTTAAGCAGCTTGGGCATGGCTTTTGGCTTTGCAGTGTTTCCTTGCTCCCAAGCAGGAACCCATTGTCTCTTCCCATTCCCAGTGTCAGGAAAGTGAGGCATGCCTTCAAAGAAGAGATGCTCAGTGGCTGTGGTCCCCACCCCAGGAGGGTATTGCATACTATGTTATATGGGAAGGAGCCATTCAGACTCAGCACTCCTGCAAGCTGTGGTGCTTAAAAAAGATAATAAATTCAACTCTATATTATTTTAATTGTTTTTAAAATGGATGGATTTTAAAGCTGCACAGTCCAAACTGCCTGTAACCTCTTGAAAAGAAGCATAAAGGGGGGATGACATGTCGCATCACTCAGGAATATGGATTTTGAAATTCCTCTGTCTGACTTATTGAAGATTATATGCCAATATCTAAGTTTGGGAGACTTCTGACCTTTCTTCATTGATGAAGGCTGTGGACAGGTCTAACATACTGTGGGATAATGGAAATATAAGCAATGGCTTCCAGGGTAGAGGCCAGAAGTGTGGAGGCTGTGGTCATTCTTCCAGGAATGATGTACGGGTTTGATTGACCAGAAACGTCTCTGAGAAAGTGAGAGACCCAAAGAGGTCAATTCCCTCTCTTCAATGGCTCTGGCTATTTTCTTTAAATTAAAAAGAAAAATGGGACACTCTGGTCCTTTGTGTAATTTTATAGCCTAAGGAATATTTTCTAGGCTTACTCTGTTGTATGTGCTATAAGGCAGGATGGGGTATTTATTCCTGAATATTCATTTGGGTGTTGTTTTTTTTTCTCATGTTCACATTCATTTATTGTACAATATCAACTTCTGTATTTTCTATGTGTTTTTATTTAATTGAGAATTTTGTATTAATAAACCGTGGAAGCTTAATGCCAATGTTTGCTAGCACCACAGGCACATGCAATATTATATGAATGCATTTTCTCCCTTCCCTCACCCATCTTTCCTTCTTTCCCTCCTTTCCCCCTACCTCTCCCAGGCAGTTACAACATTTTTCTATATGTTTTTCCATGCTACCTTTAAAATTTTGAAGACAAGGATGTTCCCAGTCAGCTCCACCTAATATCACAGTAACTGTGTCCATTTAAAGATGCTGCAGGACAAAATGTTCAAGGACAGCACCATAAGGATCTGCTTGGCTCTGCCTGAATAGAGCTCCATTGTTTGCTCATGTGATGACTGCAGCCTCTCCTCTCCTCTCCTCTCCTCTCCTCTCCTCTCCTCTCC
>VZRN01004397.1:238554-299185 GCA_013397935.1 Dasyornis broadbenti
TCTATATCTATATCTATATCTATATCTATATCTATATCTATATCTATATCTATATCTATATCTATATCCCAGAAAATCAACCATATCCTGGGCTGCATCAAAGAAATACGCAGGTCGAGGGAGGTGATTCTGCCTCTCCACTTTGCTCTCATGAAATCCACCTGGAGTTCAGCTCTGGAGCTCCCAGCTTAAGAACCTAAGGACATGAACCTTTCTGAAGCAAGTCCAGAGGCAGGCAAAGAAGATCAGAGGGCTGGAGCACCTCTCATATGAAAACAGACTGAGACAGGTGGGGTTGTTCAGCCCCGAGAAGAGAAGGCTCCAGGGGCACCTTCTGGTACCTAAAGGGGCTTACAAGAGAGCTGGAGAAGGGCTTTTTATAAGTGATAGGACAAGGGGTGATGGCTTTAAACTGAAAAAGGGTAGGTTTAGATTGGATACTAGGAAGAAATTGTTTAATGTTATGGTGTTGACCTGCAGTTTACAGGAAACAGGACCATCACAACTTTTCTTTCCTCTGAAACTGCATGTGTCAGGCTATGCTGTTGGTGGCAGGGAAGCCTCATGGTGGGTGGGTAAGTGCTATGCTACATACCTACAGCTGGCAAGTGTGCTTTCTATCAAAAAACTTTGGGCAAGGAGCCATGTTAGATGACAGAGCTGTAGCCTCTGTCCTGGGCAGGGAGGAATGCCTCAGTGCAGCTGTGGCAAAGCTGAGGATGTCCCAGTTGTGAACATCTCCATCTGAAGGGCTCACTGCTGAGTGGTGTTACAGCCCATGTAGTGTCCCTGACCTTGTGGCATCCTGTGCTTTTGGCTCATGGGAATTTGCAGAATGGAGCTGCTCCTTGTTGTCGTCCAGACGCCAGTCCCTTGCAGGGAGCCCACATTGCCTCTGTACAGGCAAAGGTAAAAACACAGCTCTGACTTCCATTCGATACTTTTCTGAATGGTGGTAAAAATGCCCCTCATCATAATCTACTCAGTAATAAAAAAATTATCATTTTTATGTCATTCAGCAGAAATGTATGGTAAATGAGATTCAAAGGATTAATGCACAAAGGAAATGTCAATGTTAATCTATAGACAGTCCCTTTAGTCCTGCTTGTCATAAATTCAGAGCAAGAGAGTTTGCAGACTGGCTCGGGAAGGATAAAATCGAAGGATTAAACAAACCATAACTCAATCTTTCAGTGCCTTGAATTCTTACTTTTGGGGGATTTTCCTCTGTAGTTTTCTTTTAGAAGAACATATATCTTTAGTGAGAGGGAAAAATTACAAACATTAGACCATGAAAGTTGGGCTTTCTTATAGTCATGCTTGCACAGGCAGGCTCTAACTCAAATCAGCTGTGCTGGTTTAAAGCTGTGCTAGTATCTTTTATTGCTAACACTGAGCTACTTGGGTTACTCACTGTGGTGTCTTCTATGGGAATACAGGAAGAGACAGGCTGGCTTTGTCTCCCTTCTGACAGGGAGGCTCTGTATCTACCCATCCTCAGCAATCAGATCATAAATTTGGAGCTTCGCAATTGTTGTTGGTGGATTTGTGGTGTTATTTTGTTTTGTTTTGTTTTCTTAGATGAATGTTAAATTTGTTTTGCTTTCCAGTATTCCAGCTCAGCCTGAAAGGAGGGTGTGGATCTTTGGATAATATGAAGGACAGCTCAGGTCTGATTTTTTCTCAGGATGAAGGACTCAGTCTTACACCAGAATTCAGCAGGGTAGTGCTTTCTTCTCATTCATTTAGGCTGCAGTCTGCCTGGTGCCAGGCCCTGCCCAACTTCTTAGCACAGAAAATGTGCATTCAATTGCATGTCTAATTTGTTCACAAATTTTCCACGAGTGTTGAACCAAATCACACTGCAAAGACTATGCCTAGTTATGTGCCTAACTCAGCATTTGCACACAAAATTGCCTAATGAGCATGTACAATTATGGCAATTAGACTTGTGAATTAAGCATGCAAATACCCTAACATTTGGGTTAGAGAGTCATAGCCCATATCACTAGAAATAGCATAACCTATTTTAGATATGATGAAAAAGCATATCCACCTTTTCCAGTGTGACCACATTCATGAAAAGAGAGCATTGTAAGACCTTTGGCTTGGGGAGGAAAGACTACAAGCTCTGGGCAGAGATCATAAGGAATCTGCAAATGAAATGAGACTTTAGGTGCCTCTGCTTCTCTGTCCCAGGTGTCTCTTGCTCATAATGAAATACCAGCATGCTCTCACTGAGCGTACCTTGTCTTAATGGGGTTAGTTATTCTCATTCAGCCTCCATCAGCAGGAACTGCTGTAAAAAAAGTGGGCAACTTTCCTTCTGTTATAGTCCTTTCTACTATAAATAAAGTACAATGCTGAACTACCCTATGCCCACACAAATGTTCCTGGTGAATTTGTTGGTTTCTAAGACAATTCCACTTTGAGACATTCCCATCCTACTGAGGGAAGGCACTGCTGGCTGGCTGCGGCACAAATCCCAGTGTAAAGTGTGAATTCGTTTGGCAGCTGCCAGGACTGAAATTTTTGCATCAGTTATTGCTGCCTTAGTGAAATCAGGTTAACAAACACAGAGGTGAGCAGGTGGTCAGAGATAAACAGGTGAGGGAGCACATTTCTGTAATAAAGAAAAGTCTTGGGAGGGAAAGCATACCCCCCCTTAAATTTCTGCTTCATTAAGGTGATTTCAAACTCGCTGGGAAATCAAGGACTTGGTAGCTGATCAGCGCAAACAAAAATAATCCAGGTGGCAAGTCTGATGAGATATGACCTTGTTCAAAATCAATAGACTGTTCCCCTTCCACCGAGCACAACCGACTCTCGAATGAGTTTACTTCAACAGAGGCATTTCCCTCACAACATTAACATTTTAATTGCTTGTGCAGGATTTTCTGGAAAATTAACCCAGCGCTGGTTGAGCACCGGGTGAGGATGCTGGGCGCAGGACTGGGAGCGCAGGAGGTGCTGAGGGGAGCTGCAAACACATACCGCCACCTAAAGGAAAGAAACTTGCAAGGAAACCGCGGAAAGCTGCTCCTTTCGCCTCTAACAGAGCTGGTTAAAACAAAGAGGCTTAATTTGCTCTTCGCAGCCAGCCTCCCTGACGCCTTCCGAAGGGTTGTCTCCTTGGCAAAGCAGGACCAGCCCATCAGCACCATGAACTCTCTGCTGCAGAACCAGTAACGCAATGGTCACACACCTCGCAGTGGGCGCGGGGTAACTTCTCAAGTTGTCCCAACTTCTTTGTGTGTCTATGGAGTCTTGTAGCAGGGCCACAAATTAGGTGCAGCCAGGTCTTGAGCCAGGGGAGATGTTTGGGAAAGGCTCTGCCAGGGAGCAAAACCCCACCCGTGCTGTGGCATTGCTCCCGGTCCGGCTGGCAGGTCCTGCGGGGCAGGGCCAGCTGGGAACGGTAGGAAAACTCGGGCCGGTACTTCAGTAATGGATGGATGGGGAAGGTGGGTGGCAGCCTAGTAGGTGGTCTTCCGATCATGTCTGATTTTACTTCATTATCTAATGTAGATTGCATAAATGCCAAGGGGACAGGACTGAGATCTGCTCAGCCCAGCTGAATATCTTAACTGCTAGTACTAAAGAGACGGGCTTCTTTCGAACAGTCTTTTTTCTGGCTTCATTCCTGGCTGCACAGAGGAGGCAGGCAGAAGAAACTATTTACAGAGAATATATTCCCACCGAGCATTCCCAATCCGTTTATGAGCAAAGCCTGTGAAAATAAAGGGATGGGGTCGGGGGAGGGGAAGGAAATCTTCCCCCTGCCTTCTGTAAGCTTGTGGAGCATAAAGGAAAGAGCTGCTCTCAAACACACATACAGGCAACGCTGAGCCACAGAGCTGTGTCCTTGCGGTGTGGCTAACATGCCAACCCACAGGGCTGAGCAGGCTCCAGCAAATCACCAGCAATAAAAAAGGGTGAGTTTGGGAACTTTCCGTGGTTTGGAGTGCTGTCCAATTTCCCGGCGAGTGGCTGCCAATACCACATTAACACCTTGACTGCCGGTAAGGTGAGGCTGTCAAAGGCTGAACCTGCGAGTGAGGGCTGAAGGGGTGTGGAGGCACGTGTAGCTGCACACTACAAAGCAGCCTATGCAGGAGGGGGCTGAAGGGAGGGGAGCCTGTGCTCATAGAAGTGTTTTTGATATTTCAAAGGCAAAGTTTTGGTGTTTTGGGGTACTTTTGCAGAGCAGCAAAGTTTCCTTAAGTGCACACCTGGAGACAGACGTACACACACAGTGCCTCCTGCCTACTACGCTCTGCCTGCAGTCCTTCGCCTGATGTCTGACTTCAAGTAATTGGTTGCACCCAAGTGCTCGGCATCACACATGGCTGTCCTGGGAGGAATGATGTCTCAGATAGACAGGAGGTTATGCACAGAAAGCAGCACCCCACTGAGCAGCCATAACCAGCACATTCCTGGGATTCCTGCAGGGCCAGCCCCAATCTGCAAGTCGGAGCTCACCCAGTGAGAACACTTCTGGTCTGGTGGGACACTGGGCCACTGTTCTCTGAGGTCAAACTATTACCAGTTCACAGATCCAGGAAAGCTCTCCAGGAAAGCTGCAAGGTCACTGGTGGGCAGAATGGATGTTGTTTTATCTTATGCGAGTTTTTTCTTTTTAAAACTGATCATGATTTCAGCAACCCTACTCAGTGTGACCATGGAGCAGGTTTAGGACATGTCTTGCTTGTTTGTGCTGTTCATTGCAGCTTACAGCCTTGGTTCCAGTACAGAAAGTGCTTGCTGGGAAGTAAGTTTCTCAGATTGAAAGGAAAATTCATGTGACTTTTCTTCTTAGAGAACTTTAATTTTACTTGTGTTAAGTTCTTCACAATGATGTAGCTGTGTTAAAAGTATTTTTAATACTACCTCAGGATCTTTTCAATTAAATAAATTTTCTCCTTTTGATGTCCAGGTGTGTTTGGTTTTGTAAGCCAATGAACATCTGTGTTCAGATGGGGTTTTCAATCCCAAGCAATATCTGCATTTGCAGTGGAAGGCACTAGCATCTTGCTGTCTGCCATCTATAATATTGCTTAATGGATTGGAGGTAAATATAACAGGGTAAGAATGAAAATAGGGGTTCTCAAATGGATTAGGATGCTGTAAACCACTGTTTTAAAATCTGAACATAGCTTCTCATTAATTAACACTACAGTTGTATGGACATGGTCATAAAGAGTGCTGGAAGGATCTGTATCCTGCAGGGAAAGCATGTCATGATACTTCAAATAGATTTCTGTGTAGGCTTGAACAAAAAGCTGTTTACTCCTCTGTGCCTTAATTTTTACATCTGATTGGAAACATTATGATTAAAGCTGATGAAACATTTTCAATTCAATAACCAGAAAATTTGATTCTGGCTAATAGGGCTAAAGGAATATTTCACAGCTGTTCCTCTCATGGAGCCAAGGAAGCCAAGTTGTCCATTTTTAAAATACAATAAAAAAAAAAAAAAGGATTTATTTGAAATTTATATATATTAATGTCATGTTACACTTATGTATTAATTACATTACCATATTATTCTATTGAATTGTTGAGTATCACTTATATATCCTGTAGGTATTAAAGCATTTGATATCATGCATTAACATTTTTTACATGAATTCAGTGAGCTAGTTTTCCGTTTGTTAATTAAAATATTTCAGCTTTTTCAGAGCTAAATGCTTTTGCAAAGTTATTGGAAATTTCCTTTCTGCCCCTTACCTTCTGATTTTGAAAGTATTGGATCCTCATTTGCTGCTGTTATTGCAGTTTGCAATGTGCCTAGGGCCAAGGCTTAGGTGCTCTTGGTATGTTTTAGGGGCTGTGACAAAGTACTACCAATGAATGTCCGTAAGGCAGAGTCAGTGCTTCCCTGGCACCACCTGCAACAGTAGTGCCTCAGGATTGCACCTTTACATGCCAGCCACCATCCAGCTTTTCTGCCCTTGCTTCTCTGTATCGGGTCTGGCTGAGCAGAACTTCACATTCCCCACAGCAGCCCTCCCAGTGCTGTGCTTTGCATTGGTAGCAAGGAAGGTGCTGATAACACGCCAGTGTTTTGGCTGCTGCTGAACAGCGCTCACGCAGCACCAACGCTGTCTCTTCAAGATTCCACTCTCACCAGTAGGCTGGGGAAGGGCAAGATCTTGGGATGGGATGCAGCCAGGACAGCTGACCCAAACTGACCAAAGGGACATTCCATACCATATGGTGTCAGATACGAAAGCTAAGATGGAGGAGGGGAGGGTATTTATTATTGCAATGTTTGTCTTGTGGACCAACCACTCTGTGTACTGAAGTTCTGCTTCCCGGGAAGTAGCTGGAAATCATCTGCTGATGGGCACTAGAGAATAAATCTTTTGTTTTCCTTTGTTTCCACATACAACCTTTGCTTTTGCTTTTCTTAAACTGCCTTTTACTTAACCCACAAGAGTTTTGTTTTCATCTTATTTTCTCCTCTGCCCTGTGCTGCTGAGGAAGAGAGTGGTAGAGTATCGTGGTGGGCACCCAGCATCCAGCCAAGGCCAACCCACCACAGTCCTTTTTGGTGCTCAGTGTGAGGCACAAGACTGTGGCAGGTTTTTATCAAGTGTGCTACAGCTGTAGTAGCTGTGAAGTGGCAAACACCTGCACAGGTCGTGGAGTTTGTGGACTGCACTGCTTATCTCTATTTTGCTGAGCTTGGGAACATGTTAATACAAGCAGCAGCTCTGTGCTTTGCCCTGCCATTGATGGCCTTGCAGTGCTATCTTATGGAGATGATGACAGAATACATCTCCCTCCTCCTTCCCAGGGTTGATGTGGATGGTTTTATTATGAGGTTCCCAAGGTTCTTGTTTACCTTTGTGAGCTCTTTATTACTGCTAATTAACACTGTAGCATAGTATGTAGTTTGTGGATTCTGGTGCAACCCTGGTGTAAGAGAAGAAAACTTTTAGGTCAGGAGATACGGAAATGTGTCCAGAGGCAACAGATCCCTGGGTGGCAGGTTGTGTGAAAGGATTTGGGCAGGTTCCTAGAATCGTTATCATGTCCCACAGCCTGGCACTTCAGACTTGAATATGAAAATAACCCTGACAAACTGGCGTGCCATCAGACAGAAGAGTGCTTTGCCTACCCCAGTGAAAACCAGTTTTCATCACTGTACTGGTGCCTGGCCTGTGCCTACTGAGCCATGGTTCAGTACTCTCAGAGGACTGTGGCTGGGACAGAGACCCAAACACTACAGTCATTGCTCCAGCAGTGAAAAAGAAACAGTGGATAAGAAAAACAACGGGTCCATATCATCTATTAGTAAGGGAGGAGGAAGAAGAGGAAAAATTTGATCAAGAAGCAGAAAATACCTGGTCCCTGACCACAGAATTTCAAGACAGGTAGAAGACATTTGTCTTCCAGAGCAACTTGAAGCCTTACTTCCTGGGAACTGCCTGGGCATCACCGGCTGGTAGGAAGCAGAGAATAAATCTTTTGTTTCCTTTGCTTCTGTGCATAGCCTTTGCTTTCCTTTTATTAAACGGTCTTTATCTTGACCCAAGTGTTTTTCTCTATCTTATTTTCTACCCGCCCTGCCCAGCTGAGAAAAGGGGTGATAAGAGTGGCATGTGGATACCTGGCATCCAGCCAAGGTCAGCATACCACATTCCCCCAGGGCAAGTCATCAGCAAGTTCAGGAAAATAGTTTAGAAATAAAAGGCTCGCTATGACTTTTCCTAAGGCCACTCATCCCATTATGAGTGTTTTGTGCCTCTGCATAGGAGCAGGACTAACAAACAGCTTCAGCCCTTCTCCAAGCAGGTGATGCCTGCAGAAGCAGACCCAGGGCATCTCCTGGGTACCAAATGATGTTTTGTGGGTGCCAAAGCCTCCCAGGAGCCAGTAAAGGGCTCCTCACCCCAGGCGTTTTGATGATCTTGGTCCCACCTTGTGACTTCTGTGGAGTGACTTTGATGGACTCTGGCAGAGGGGAGAACCAGCCACAATCTGAGTTCTCCTTCACTTAGCATAACCAGTCCACCGCCATGCCTAGATGGCCTAGAGCTGGAAGGCTGCATAAGAATGCCACATACATCCCAGGGGAAAACCTGTCTTTGAAGAATGGAAAAGGGGGGCTCAGGGGAATATATATCTGTGATTAATCTGTTCAGCCACTGGGTGCCAATGTTGGCTCATATTTGATAATCGGATACATTTTTCTGTGGGAAGAGGAATTTTTAAAATCTGAAGGAAAAGTAGTTTTGAGAGGCTGCAAAGCCTGAAAAATATCCCTGAAAGCATGTGAATTTTTCTTCAAGCAGATCTGGAAATGGAGTGCCAGGAAGGTGCCCATGAGGGGTGGGGAGACAGGGGAGCCCTGGGTTAACAAAAGAAAGAGAGGGACCCTTAATGAAATGGGCTTGCTGAGAATTATGAATCTGTGAGCCTATGTCGTGTAGTGATTAATGATGAACCACTGTTTTAACTTTGGATCAAATAATGGGTTGCCTCTGAAAAGCTTCATTAATCACCGTTAGAAATAGGCCTGCCAATTCATTACTTCAGGGCAGACATGAGCTGAACAGTTCAGCAAATTTCAGGATTGAGTGACTCTAGGCAGGGGATGGTTAAAAAGAAAGCAGGGGTTTAACCTGTGTTTCAATGCATTGGAGTTTATGAGTGAAGAATATCCTCTCACTGGCAGTTTCCTCTTCTTCCCCTCCTCTCCCACAAAATCTTTTTGCTGATTGTGATCTAGGCACAATGGACAGAAAAAACCTGACATTCAGGGCCATGTCTGGGCCAGATTCTTCTACCAGGTACCCAGATGTGACTCTGTTCACTAGAAATTTTATTGCATGTCTCGGGCAGAGCCTGGCTGTCCTCAGCTGCTGTTTTTCACTTTGCAGCCTTCATCTGAGACTAATGCTTGTCTATTGAAGTGCAGGGAACATTGGCAAGAAAAATATTTGCCCCCCTCCCATAAGAAACTGCTGTCAATAGTAAGAAGCTTCTATGCTTTTGATGTGATTTAAGATTTTTAAGCCACCTGGGATCTATTTTAATTGGTGTCCCAGGAAGCTAAGGACTGGGAAACACAAGAAAGTACAGCTGATGCTCCCTGCTTGGGAAGAGATCAACTCTTTTTCTTTAAAGGAACATCCAAATATCAGCTAAAACGTGCACTGTGCCTTCCTGCTATTTGCACCTAGTCAGTCTGCACAGAGGAAGAGAAAGGAATGGAAATTAGGGGCAGAATAAATTTATCAGCCAAATTTGTTTTGCTCACAAAACATTAGTTTTGATCAAAGCAAAAACACTTTGAAGGTGTAGCAAGAGCTACCTGAGTTATTTTGAGGTAGGATAGAGGCCTTCTTTTTGCTCCATCAAAAATGAAATGGCAAATTATTTGCCCTGCCCTCACCTCTACCCTCAAAGCCTAAATGCTTTTACTTTTTTTCCAGTGATTCCAACATTTACAAATTTGCTTCAGCTATGATTTACTATAAATTTCTCAAAGTTTAAACTCCAATTTTTCAGTTTCTTCCTTTTGAAACATTCACCCAAAATGATAATTTACATTGTTTTTGTTTCCTGAAAATATGAGTACTTTTATTCAGGATTGACCTAACTTCCTTGAAACAAACAAAAAAGTCATTTATTCGCACAGCTGGAGATAGAGAGGGAAAAACATCTGGATATGAGAAGGGAGAGAAAATGTGCATTGGAAGGGAAAAAAACAGTAAAAGGACAAAAGGTTATAAGTAGAAAAAGAAAAAGGATTGATATGGGGGTTGGAGTGTGTGTCCAGGGACTATGTGAAGAGGGCTATAGAAAGTGGGCCTTGAAAGAGAAATGCAAATATGGTGAAGGGAAGGAGGAGGGGAAAACTAAGATGAAACCAGAAAAAAGATAGGGGAAGAATGAAATGGAATAAAATAAACAAATGGAAAGCAAAAAAAAAGAAAAAAAATCCTACATTTGAATGAAACAAAAGGGTGACTAAAGGAGGAAATGCAGTCTAAGAAAAACAAAGCTAAGAAAACTGATGAGAGTAAGAGATATGCTGAAAAGGACCTACAAATTGAAAAATCCTGGAGAAATATATGGATTTATTACAGAAAAGGAAAACAACATCCTTTTTGAATCTTGACCACTTGTCACCCAGCCCCAGCTGCAGTGAACACGCCAGCACAGCAGCCCTTAGCTCCTGAGGTTGCAGTGTCCCCACTGCCCAAATCCATGAAATCCATGTGTGGGACACAACAAGGCTAGGGGAGAGCAGGAAGTAACATGTCAGCACCTGGGACCTGTGTTAATTCGGTGCATCAGCACCTTGGCTTCTACCAGCTCATTGTTTCCAGATGGTGCCTGAGCTGAGCCGGTATTTAAGGCATTTAAGGTCGCCTTCCTTAAGATTCCCAGGGGGCAGGAATTAATCCATCTCTCAAGTATTCAGAACTCAGTGACAAACTCTTTGGCATGTTGCAGCACTGCCAACTGCTTTGCAAAAATCGAGATGGTCACTGAGCAAAATGGTCTGGTTTTTATTAACTCATCCACAAGTCCTCCCGTATGGTGCGGGGAAGGAAGGGCACTGGTTTGTGCTGGGCTCCCCAGCCCTTGTGGAAGTGAGACGCATCCTGGCTCTGTTTACCAGCCTCTCATGAGAAAGGTCTGAGTTCTCCATTCTCTGGGGTCAACCCCAGCATGAACCTGCAGAGACAAGGCTGAAGGGCTGAGCCAGCCTTCCCTCCTCATTCACTCTGGGGTGCAGACAGCCAACAAGCCGTACTCTAGGGCATATGGAGGTGGTGGGATTTCATACCTGCCCTCTCAGCTCCTGGCTGAGGTGGCAGCTGGGCGCTTTCACATGAATTGGCCTTAGGACGTTCCTTTGTGTCTCCCCAGGACATGGGAACAACCTAATTGAATAGCTTAGCACTTCCAACTCCACTGAGCCCGCAACAGTGAGACAGAAGTCACTCTGAAACCTGGTCTGTGCCCTGCGGTCTGAAGTTGCATGTATGGCAGCAACTATTTCAGCAGCTTTTAATATTTCTCCCTCCACCATCAAACACGTTTAATCTGCTTGGCTGAAATGGTAAAGCTTTTTTCTTTTTTCTTTCTTTTTTTTTCCTCCTTTTTTTCTTTGGATTTTTTTATTTTCAGGTTTGCTTTATGATTGCTTCTAGACATAAACTTAAAACATTAAAGGCTTAAAAGAAATATCAGATTTTTAGATGTTACGAGAAGGAGACTGGAAGCAATAAGCACTGCTTCATAATGGGGTGACTTGTTCCTGTTGGCTTACTGTAAATAACCCAAGTGGCCAGTGTTGTGATTCAGTGTCAGATCCCCGTTCTGCTGAAGATGATGCCATGATGTTAAAACATCAGACAGATAGATGAAACCAGTGATCTTTCTTTTCTCTTGTATTGTTTTAGTTTCACTGTGAGGCATTGATTATAACTCTGCCCTCAACAAAGGTTTTTGTTATTAATTTTAAAGTATCCCAACTTGTTCACAGACTTTAAAGGTAATGCTATTTCCTTGTACTGTCTCAGATAAGGGATAATCAGGCAGAGGTCTAAATTCTTAAAGTTATTGAGGGCAATATAGTCTCAAAGGGAATGAGAAACCTATATTTAGCCCTTAGAATTTAAAAGTTAGTCAAACATGAATAATTTTGATTTCCAGATGAAGACTGGATCATTAACATATCTCAATGTGTGATTTTTTAGAGAAGAAATAAGTTTATAACCAAAGAATTTGGTAATTCTTCCTTGACACTTGTGTTATAATTAAAGCTTTTGGCCATTAATGTTAATGCATACATCATCAGATCACTCCAGTTGTAATGGTCAAACTGTCTAAAAATGCTGACAAATGGATAGAGGCATGTATTTCCATATAGCGTTCAGACTTTCAAAATATAGTCCATGTCTCCATTGTCTTTAAGGACAGCATCTGGGAAATCTTCACCTATCACATGCAGCCAACAATAGAAATGTGGAAATGTGCTATAACCCTTTCACTTGTATTATGTTTGCTTGGCAAGGCTGGGGGGCAGGAGGGACATTTCAGGGATGGCATCCATGAGAAGCTGCTGGAAGCTTCCCCCATGTTTGGCAGAGCCAATGCCAGCTGTATCCAAGATGGACCCATTGCTGGTCCAGGTCAAGCCTGCGAGCGATGGTGGAAGGACCTCTGGGATAATGGATTTAAAAATGAGTCGAAAAATCTGGCGTGCAACAGCAGCCAGAGACAGGAGTGAGAAAATGTCAGACAGCTCTGCAGGCCCCCAGGGTCAGCGAAGAAGGAGGGGGAGGAGAGGGTGCTCCAGGCTCTGGAGCAGAGATTCCCCTGCAGCCCATGGTGCAGCCCATGGTGAGGCAGCTGTGCCCCTGTGGCCCACGGAGGTCCATGGCGGAGCAGAGAGCACCTGCAGCCCGTGGAGGACCCCATGCCAGGGTGGGTGGATGTGCCCAAAGGAGGCTGTGACCCTGTGGGAAGCCCACACTGGAGGCAGGTTGCTGGCAGGACCTGTGACCCCGCAAAGGGGAGCCCACACTGGAGCTGGTGCAGTAAGGGGTAGGTTGTTGGGACCCTCAAGTCTCCTCAGCCTCTCCTTGGGGTGGGACAGGAGGAAGCACAGTGTGTCCCCCACCAGCTGCTATGTCCTGCAGGTACAAACCAGCTCCACATGGAACAAAGAGACCTTCTCTGGCAGCTGCCCTGAAGTGCTCTTCTCCAGGTGAAAGACATGCCCACAGGGAGGCACAAGCAGGTGTTAGACAGCATCATCCTTACAAGAATTCCAGATGTTGATGGCTCTCATCACCCTGATGTGATGTATCTTTCATTGTTTTTTTAGCTGGAAAAGAATCTGTAATGTTACTGATAACAAATGAAACTTTTATATGACCGAGATCATATGATAACATTTTGAAAATACATAACACAAAATTTCTGCTCTGTTGCTGTATACAGATGACTGAGCAATACTAGAGCAGAGTGGGCAGAGAGCTGGGTGTTTTCAAACTAAAGACCTGTGAGCTGCGTACTGCAGTACCTACAGAATCGACTCATGGGACCTCTCACCTATAACTCCTTGAGAGTTTGTGAAGATGCAGCTGTGATGCTGTAACACACGAGCACACAGTTTTCAAAAATGAGAATGAGATATCCATTTACCTAATTTTGACTTTCTTACTGGAAAAAAGAGAACATTTGTTAGTGCTTGGAACATAAGAAGCAGAAAAATGAACAGTCCATAACAACCTAAGTTAGTCATTAGCTAATCATATCAAAGCCATCTGGTTTGCTTTGCTGTAGGAGACCAGGCTTTACAAATAAGAGAGAGCAGTGTCATATACAGCGATTTTAGCAAAAGTTTTGACATTGATTCTCATATCATTTTAAGAAAACAGGATTTACATGTAAGTCATATAGAGCAGATACAAAATTGCCCAGAAATCAGAATATTTACAATTTAGTTAACTGAGCCATTCCCTGGCAACATCCAAGGCTATATAGAGTTCAATTCTGTTCTGTCTGATATTCTTCATTATTTTCCTTAGTAGTTTGGGTGATTCATAAGGAATAATATGCTGTTTTTTAAGCTTTCAGATAATGTTATGATGAGAAGCACTTGGGGAAGAAAGAAAATGACTGGAAAATTTGTCTTAATAGTTTGGAGAAAAGAGGTGAAAACAGAATCATAGAATATGCTGCATAACCCACAAGGATCGTCAAGTCCAACTCCTGGCCCTGCACAGCACCATCCCCAAGAGTCACACCATGTGCCTGAGAGCACTGTCCAAGTGCTTCTTGAGCTCTGTCAGGCTTGTGCTGTGACCACTTCCCTGGGGAGCTGTTCCAGTGCCCAACCATCCTCTGGGTGAAGAACCTTTTCCTGATATCCAACCTAAACCTCCCCTGACACAACTTGAGGCCATTCCCTTGGATCCTGCCACTGGGCAACGCATAGAAGAGATCAGCGTCTGCCCTCTCCTTCCCATCATGGAGAGGTTGTAGACTGAGATAAGGGCTGAGGTTTGTGAGATGACTGTGATTCAACATTGGCATGTTATCTCAGGAAAGACAAGTACTCACTGCAAACTAGAGAGAAATCTTCAGGATGTAGGACTTATGATTTTTGTTTGTACTAAGACCACAGATGGATCTCTGTGTCCAGATTCAAGTAACACGCTCCAAGGGAAATCTGGGCTAACCAGAGAAATCTCAGAGAAGAGTGACAAGAATGGGCAGAAGTCTGTGACACATGGAAGAAAAGGTGATGTGAGAATGTTGCAGCCAGTATAGTGAATGCTACAACCTTCCAGGATCGTCTTAGCAGCGGAAGCCGCTTGGCAAAGTCACCACATATAACACACTCACAACCACACCTCAGATAGCTGATAACGTGGTCGACAGCAGCGAGGCAAGAAGGGTCCACAGGAGAAATTTATTCCACCCATGCATGTGAGGAGATGAGTAGAAGAGAGGGAACAAGGAAGAGGTCTAGGATTTTATACGGGTTTGCTGGGGGCGGAGAGAGCATAAGGAGTCCAATGGTTTAAAGGCATAGGAACAAAACATAGGCGGGATTAGGATACAAGAGCCAATAGGGAAGTTCCGAGGGAATAGCAAAGGGACAAGGGATCTGCCTTTCTGTCCTGGGGCACAGGCCTCCACATGAGAATGATAGCCTGGAGAAGAGAAGATGATGAGGGGTGGGAAAGAGACAGAACATTATAATAGTTCTGAAAATATAAAAAATTAGTGCAAAAAAAGAAAAGAAAAATCTGTTCTTCGTTTCAGAGGAAGGTTAGGGAGAAGTAGAGTGCCTAAGTACAGTAAGGAATCTTTGGGTTACATTTTAGGGAAGCTTTTATTTTGTTGAAGCCCAAGAATAGGTTTCCTCGTTGTGGAGCATGCATCATTGAAAGTCTTATACAAACAGGTAAGATGGACATCTGTCAGGAATGGCTGAGTACTTGAACCAGTTTTGAGGCAGAGCAGTAGGTAGCTACTACTCCAGATACTTTCCAAATTAATTTGATTTCATTTACTTGTGGTTCTGCATTTGAAAATCAACCACCAGCAAACACCTTCTCTGTGAATTGTTACAACCTGTCAGTAATTATTACTACCTTTACTGAGCCATGAAAAATAATTTCCTCTTTAATTCCAGAAAGCAAATGAGCGTAAAGATCATTCTTGCTTTTACTGTGTATCATGACTTGTTGATGAACATTACTGGCTAAATATAAGCTTGACCCATTCAAAAGTGCAGAAATAACATTTATACACAGCTTTAGAGTGTGATATTTTGATCGGCCTGTATGCTCAGTCCTCTGTGATAAGGGTCAATGCATTCAGGTCCACACAGTATTTAGCTCCTGGTGACTATAGAAAAGAAAATTGAAATCAGATACCATTAAATTGAGTAGTCAAAAATTATTTTAAAAGTAGAACAACATATACATGAAATTTTAAGAGCATAACTCTGCATTTCAGTGTCAGCTGAAGTGATTTCCTGCATTCAGACAATAAAGAAATTGAGAATGTCTTCATTTTAAATATAAATTGTTGTTGCTTGAGATAAAGTGCTTAATATAGGAGATATTTAAGTCCAATGAAATCTTTAGGAAGATATTGAGGATTCATCCGTTTGGAAGCCCTTCTGGGAAACAACTGATCAAGGTCTACCTCTCAGTTGTTTTCTGGTCTTTTTTTTGTATACATTTCTAGTCCTGAAGCATTGTGTTGAGCGTAGTGATCAAAGCTGTGTCCCATTTTTTGAAGAAGTTTTCCATCTCGTCTCTTGCCTGGATCTTCACTCCTCTAGCCCAAGGCTCAAGGAGGGTTCATCCTCTTTCTCTTTCACATCCTCCATGGTGCCAATATTTTCCTTAGTTATTCAGCACTCTCTGACAGCAATGTCCTCCTTACTTTAAGTTACTCTTTGCAGATAAAATTTCTCAAGATCTAGTAAAGTCTCCAACTGGAAATCTGGTAAGAAGTTGGCCTGCTACAATTTTCCCATTCTGGACCTTGCTACTGCACACACAAAACCATTGTAATAAAGCATTAGTACACAGCTGTGACAAGGATGCTATTTACATAGCCATTAATTAACCCTTTAGAAATTTTCTTCTTTCTTGCCCTTAACTCACCCTTCCATTAAATGGTAATTACAGAAGCAGAAGCCCGTGGTAGTATCCTGTTTTAACAGGCAAGCCTCAAAAGTGAGATTGCAGACATGATTTTTATTGCAGCTTTTCAGTTTGATCCAGAGTAAAGGAGATGCCAAAAGAGAATCAAAAGAAAAAATTGGTTTTTCCAGTCTCAATGTTGTTTTTGTAAAAAGAAAACACCTGCTTTAGAATTTCTAAGGCTCAATTCTACATTGAAAATGAGGTTTAACCAACCATTTCTTTGCTCGGTGTTGCTCTGCAAGTCTTTGATTAATTGATTCAGCCTTCTCCTTACTCACGTGACAAATGAATGAAGGGATGGCCACTTAAACCAAGGGATGGGGAGAAAATCATTCTTTCTGAGTAATTGAAATAAAGGAGGAATTTTACAGTCAAAAGACAAACAAGGATATAAGTTGGGAACAGAGCATTATACAAATGCTCTGACAATTATCAGTGTTTCCATTGCAATTCTACTTCTATGCTATAATTAGTGACCAAAATAGAAAAAATTAAGGTGTTTTCTTTTTTTGGAGAAAGCTAATAATGATCCGTGTTTCCTTGTGAAGAAAGGTCCGAAGAGAATATCCAAAAATAAAACAGAACACTCAAAGGCAACAGCAAAGGACAATGATGTTAATTGGAGGTCAAATCCTGAAGCACTAAATTCATTTAAAAAATGTAAGCATTGCCTAATGGGTAACCACTAGATTAGAAGAAACTGCTTTGTTTTGCATGAATCTCAATTCTTCATTGCACCTCTGGACAACTGTGGCAGCAAAGGTGCAGAGCCCTGGCGTCCAGCTCCTCATTGAACGCCGAAGGGAGATGAGGATTTCAGTTGGCCAAGCAAAGGAAGGAATTGAGTTTGGCTTCACATGAGGCACCTACAGAATCTGTGTCCAAAGTATTGATTCATACCTCCTGAAATAGTAAAGGCGCCTTACTCAGTAGAGAGATGTGACATTTTACACACTCAAAACTGGGTTGAAGAAGAGGCATCGAAATTCTTCTGGGGTTTAATCTGCAGTCTTTTCTCAGGCTTCACCTAAGCCTTACACATTCAGAATCCACAGTGAAACATCAGGAGCTGTTTTTCAGACATTGAAAGGCAGTTTTTAGTGTATTTGGAGAAAAAAAAATGGCATGAATCATACTGAGAATGGAACATGGAAAATACCTTCAGCCTGATATGCTGAAGGTGTCTATACAGAGTTTTGTCTTATTTTGCCAAAGAGGAACCATTAGCCTGGATTAAATCTTGTTGTTTTGAATATTTGAACTATTGCATGAATGGAAAAGCCAGTTTTAACATTAAGCCTGGTCAACTGAATAAGGCCACTCTATTAAGAATAGGAAGGGTTTTCACACAACCATAGACTGGTTTGAGTTGGAAGGGACCTTAAAGATTATCTGGTTCCAAACCCCCTGCCATGTGCAGGGACACCTTTCACTAGACCAAGTTGCTCAAAGCCCCATCCAACCTGGCCTTGAACACTTCCAGGGATGGGGCAGCCACAACTTCTCTGGGAAATCTGTTCCAATGCCTCACCACCCTCCAAGAATTTCTTCCTAAGACTCAATCTGAACCCTCTTTCACTTTAAATCCATTAATTCCCCCTTGTGCTATTATTACATGCCCTTGTCAAAAGTTATACTGTTATACTGGAGTAACTGGACAAGTCTAGCGGATGTGATAACACAGCAGTCAACACAGATGACCAGATCATTGATCAAATACAGCAAGCATAACCCTCAAAACTAAAAATAAGTTAAATTAATGTACTTTGAATAGGAATGGAGGTAAGTGTCAGGAGGGAGAGCCTGGCTCACAACAGAGTCCAAGCCCTGCTTCCCTGGCTTGGGGTGTCACAGAGCACGTGGGATGATGACTTTTTTGGAAAAGGAGAGGAGGAAGTTTGATTTAGGTTCACCATTTAGGAGCAGAGCAATGAAGAAGAGCTGAGTTTGAAGCCGTGCTTTTGCACCTCAGAGGATGCCATCAACAGAAAATGAGTTCATCGCTTCTTCGCATGGTGGAACAAATGCTTTAGAAAAACCTGGACAGATTCGCGAAAGAAAAACATCGTTGAGTTAATGTGATGAGAGAGGCTTGAAAATGAGCGAGAATGGGAAAACGTCGCGCCTCGGAAAAGTACCAGCAGAGGTCAGCACAGCCGGGAGAATGGAGCAGCCGCCGCCGGGATGCTGCAGCTGCTGCTGCCGGGATGCTGCAGCATTGGCGGCGCGGCCCTTCCCGCGACGAGCTGGAGCTATATCCTGCCAAGTGTGTTAGCGGCACACAGCATCCTCCCTTCTGGGACAAAACAGCAGCAGATACTGGTGTTTTCTTTATTCTGGTATGGTATGTGCTTTTCAAATTCAAGAAGGTGTCTTGACACTTTAGATGAGAAAAAAACCCCACATGAATTCTTTCACAGCAATAAAATTTTCCTCTATAATTCATACAATAAGGAAGAAATCACATTTGCCATTTTGTTTAGATACCCATCGTGCTGCACCTTTTTCTTTCGCAACACTGATTCTCACAGGAGATTTTAGACGTAAGAGCCAGAGTATCATTCATCACACTTAATTGGTAAAATCCTCTTTCATGGAGCTGTTTATTCCAGGAGAGCTAAGTTTCATGAATTGTTTTATATCTGGATTACTTGATTCAAAGCTAGTGCAGGAAACTGGATTTTCTTAACGTAAGGTGATAGATGTAAGGTGACACTTGTGTCTCTGGAGAATAATTCTGGAACTTGGGTTCCTTTCAAATCGAATGATGGCAAGTGCCAAAATGCCCAGTAAAAAGGGAGGTCAGACGTAGAAGCATACACGGTGCTTGCTTCACATCATTCTGAAGTAGAGCAGTGCTGTAAGAGAACTTTGGTATGTAGCACATTTGCGTGAGCTTCAGGTTATTGAGTTATGAAATTAATTAATAACCATAGTGATGCAAAGCTTAAAGTAATGCCTGTGGTATCATGCCAGTGATTTCCTGGCTGACAAGAACTGCAGCTGGTTGAATGCTTTGCTTAAAATGATGTGCATTCTTTTCCAGATCCAAAGAGGCTGGGTTTCTCTAATATGCAATATTTGCACTATCAATGGAAACTTAAATTTGTGTTTCTCCAAAATAAAGTATGAGACACAGTTATTTTTCATGGTGTATGTTGTATGAGGCTGGGATTTCCTGAAGAACTGATAAGAACATCCAAGTGAAATTGTATTTCATCCCAGTAGACATAACTATAGAACTGAGTAACTTTCCAGTGATGAGTATCATCACTACTGTCTCATGTAAAGACAGAAAAGAGAAATATATCCAGCAGGAATTCTGTGCAAAGGCACATAAGGCAACTTTGTACCTCCTGCCACACCAGCATGGCATGATGCAGTGCTGGAAAGAGGTACTGACATGGGCCTGGAAGCAGTAGAGCTATGTTAATTGTGTTTTCCATCTCATTTGATGTTAACCAGCCCACAGCAATATTATTTAGGCATGTGATATCTACATGACTAAATTGCTTGCTCTTCCAGAGCTAGCTTATATGGTGCTAGCTTAGATAACTTTGGTGTCCACTGTATCTCACAGTATGGGCTTCTTCCTCACTTGAGTCCCCACAGAACAAAACTTACCAGCATCCATAGAAATATAATTTCTTACAAGGTTGAGGTACCTGCAAAATGGATCTGGGGATCCACTTGAGCACCATTTTTTCACTCAGATGATTCTTTTGGACTAACATGAAATGGAAGACTGTCTGCTATTATTTTAAATACCCAGTGGAAAGATATCTAGGAGCAGAAATGCAAAGATATTTATAAAGTCTGTCCTTGGCATCCTTAGAGAAGTTTGAGTGGAAGTCCTATGGGAGCAGGGCTTCCACAGCTACACAGTCAAAAGGCTGGGTAAGACCATCAGATGGTGGAGTTGTAACTGCAAAAATTTATCCAAAATCCTTCACTGTAGGCTAAATCCATAATAAATTCTAACAGTAAGATACTGGGTATTACCCAGACACAGAAATGGTTTTGAAGTACTGAACATTTACCACTCTTTCTCAGTTTTCTGATAAAAATTCCATTATTCAAGGTAATTGTTGGCAGACCCAGAGAGTGGAGGTCACAATAGCTGAAAGAGAGCTACAATGCCCTTGTGTGTGCAAAATACATCACTTGCCCCTTTGTGTGGAAAGAAACACACGGAGCTGGACTTTTCTAATGCCGATTGATGTTTAAGGCCTTAGTTCCCTGATAGGAGCTGAACAAAGAAAACTGCATTTTGAAGAAACCTTTTAAGTTTAAGTCAGGAAAAAGTAATGCAGCTTATTGCCACTGGCTTTCTTTATGTCTAAAATCAGTAATGCTCAGTGTTTGTTTCCTGTGATATAGACAGAATAAGTATTTGTTTAACAATGTAAAATTGCCTAAATGACAAAGATGATGAATAAGAATGAGGGCTGCAGAAAGCACCTGCTATGGAATGGTAGGGCTCCCACCTAACCTAAGAAGAAATATGACATTTTTGGATATCCAGGAAAACTGTTAATGAGCAGCAAAATGGTTAATAAAATTATTTCCCCTTCTGTTTTTTAGAACTGCATGGTACTGGAATACTTGACAGAAGATGTTGCCTGTGAACTGCTATTACTGGTATAAATGGTGGACTAACCTCATATTTTTCTGGTAACTATTAATGTATGTAGCTGGGTTTTATTGTAGTACAAAACCCTTGCAACTCCTTAATACATAGAGAGGCATAAGAATGAATATCTCTGAGCACAGAGAAACACATTGTTGTTTGTGACTGCACAGCTAAAGAAGGTGTCTGTGTATTCCTGTTATGTCCTAAAAGGAAAAACCCAATCTCATATATCAAATGGAGTCAAGGATACTGCTTGACATGGATTAGTTTATATTAAAGAAATGTAGCACCATGCATGAGGGAACATTAGTGAAACCTGACCTCATCCATCACTGGCTCTCAGGGAAGTGTAGCCATATCCATTAATTTCATGAAAATTCAGAACTCAGCATCCGTTTATATTGGATAATCCTTGCATTGCATCAGATTACACTAGGCAGAAACTCAGTACGATAAGTCATTATCATTTACTCCTGCTAAAATCAACACAACTGTCACTTACCACTCAGGCACTCTTGTTACACAAACTAATGCCAACAAAAAGCCCTCAAACCTCAAGACCGCAAAATAGCTGTCAGTCAGGACATATTTATGAGGCACAGCCTTAGATCTCACCAGCATTTCTCACCAGGGAATATCACACAGGCTGAGTGTGTTTCTGATGATGCCAATGCAGTGACATGGAATGACAATGCCAAAGAGCTGAAGTTTCTCCCCTTAAACCCACCCCCTGGCTCAAACCCATCTCTGTGAGAACCAGATTCGGTTGTGTTCAGATGGGCATGTCTCATGTAATTTTAAATCTTCAGTCCTGGCAGGGAGGGCATTGGACCCATGGATCTGCAGCCTGCTAGGGCTGAAACTGGAGGCCATGGAGGATGTCTTAGGGTCTCTAAAATACTGTAATTAGTCAGTTAAGTCCCACCATTGATGACTTTCCTGATTTCAGCTAAGTCCAGCCTGATCTTTTCTGAGCAAAGGGTTAACACATCAACAACACAAACTGGTTGTCTTGGGTAGAAAAAAATAATGATGCTGTATATAAAATAGTTTATATAAAAACATGTCTGTCTTGGAAAAGTACAGGGTCAAACATCAAGGAAATACATGGGAAGTTTTATTCCATAGTTTCTCATGTGAATTATATTTTTGGATCATGGCACTCACTTTCTAATTCCCAATATGCAGCTCTTTTTTCAAAAATCCATTCTTACTAGAGCAGGCATGGAGGGTGAGGGCTAGAGAGACAGTCTCCTTGGGTTCCTGTTGTGAAACGAGCTTGGTTTTCATAGTACATCCTGCCATGTAAATCATGTGCCTTAAGTTTTACCTCTGGGCCTTCTGGAATCTCTTTGTGTCCCTGAGTCAAGTAACTCAGCTTCAATCATCAAGGTACCTCAGAGAAAACTATAATAGGGCATTATTTTATAATTAAGAATGGAAATTCAGTCTCCCAAATGGTCATGAAATTAATCCCTTTTCATCTAGCATTTTCAGAATGAGAAACCTAGTCTAATGCATCTCTTGACAGTAGCAACAAAATCATCATCCATCACTTTGCACCAGGGAAGTCCCTTCATTTGCTTCATTTTCAGTCTGGGAATACCATCTTCACACAAATGAATGAACACCAGAAAAACAGCCCTTCAGATAAATTGCCTCCTGGGGGTATATATCTTTAGATACTGCATTGCATTCATATATTAATATTATATGCATTACCTTTCCCATAAGATGAATAAAGTCTCCCTATAGCAGTAATCGCCCTCTGTATATTCACTTAATGATCAGGATAAACCTGCTACATTACCTTTAGTGTGGGAATTCTGAGTGGAAACCAGGAAAACACTAGAGGAAAGGAAAATCTACTTTATGGCACTGAAAAATATATGTAATGGAATGTTCAGCTGATAGCCCTACATAGATAAAAAGCTACCATAACAACCCTGCACAAACACTAAACATACAATCCATTTTAAATAACCTTAATGTTGTCTCCATAGGTTGAGTACAATGATGCAGTGATAAATGATATTGAGGTTGGGAACCTTTCTAGAGAAAGAAAATAAAATTCACTGCTTTAATTCAGCAAAGGAATTTTGCCTCACATTAATGTTTATAGAGGAAAAGGACCCAGCCTTTTACTTACCTACTGTTTGCTTTTGCGTTCTAGGAAGAATATCAGTAAGATCTTTGAAAGTAAAACATATGACTGTTCCTTCAAACAAAGTAAATTACAGGTTACTATAATTGTGTATCAGATAAGATTGGAAATATTTTTAAGGCAAAAATGTGGATGAGGCTCAAGACAATTATATCTTACTAAATTGCAAGTATTGCTTAATACAGTGCTGTCAATTAAGTACTGTGGTCTTAGTTGTATCACATCATTTCAGTAAAAATACACCAAATTGGATCACTTAATTTAGAGATACAGACATTAGTTCAGATCAAAGAAAACTCCACAGCTTTGTATATGCCAAGGGGCTTTTCATCCTGTCTTGCAAGAGTTAAAAAATGCCTTACTTCTGGAAAGGAGAGCCTTTTCTGCATATTGTACCTCGAATCAAGATACTTCACCATGTGCACAACACCCCACAAGTTTCTATAAGCTTGGCACAAAACTTCTGAATATGAATTAATCTAACTGCATCCTTCCTGTTTTGAACAGAGGCAGGAGAACTCATTCTTCTGCAGTACATGCCATAAAAGATTTTCAGGCTTAAATTTATGTTGAAGAGATTCAACTTCATTCATCTTAGAGAAAAGCAAGAGTATGTAGAAGTTGATGTTGAAACCTCTGGAAGACATTGATCATGTCAGCAACAGGGCTTCAGAGCTGAAATGATTGCCTATCATAGATGGATCAACATGGTCCTGGACAAAATCAGATGGGAAAATATATTGTAAATTGGAGGAAAGTTGTATTGAGGTAAAAAAAGTATTTTCCTCTCATTCGTCATTCTATTTAATTAAATGCATGTTTATTGAGCACATATACTGGGTTGAATAAAAGAGTCTCCTGTGGAGGAATTTCCCACACTCGGAAGAGAAAACCAGCATACAGTCAAAAATGTATTGCTCTAAAAAGGGACAAACTTCTTATGAGTCTATGAGAGTTTTGATGCTGGGTCCTTGAGTCTCACTGCTTGGTTCAATAGTTGTAGTTGAGGTCTGTCAGTCTAAGGGGTGTGATATTCACCTCTTACACCCTCACAGACAATCAGAATACAAAACAGACATTTGTTTCAGCTGTGGTTTACACAGGCAGATACCAGGATATATTTCACTTTACTCTGAGGGAAGCTGGTTTCATATATTAGTTCGAAATTCAGCAGGAATGGTTATATAATGAAATTTGTGGGCTGTGCCCCCAGCTCCTGCAGATGAAGTGCAGGACTGGGTTGGATTCTCAAGAGTCCAATCCCTCCATCAGATGGTAATTTTGCACTGAAGTTCAGTACAGATTTGGTAGATTGCATTCTTTTTAAAATAAAAAATATTACATAAAAAAAATTAATACCCCCCACTCCTGTACAGAAAACTGTCCTCATGCACTGAGAAATGAAAGCGCCTCTTCAAAGCCTTTAAGCAAGGCATTGCAGGGACCAGCAATAAAACTTGGCATCCCCAAATAACTTGTGTCATGACAACGCTCTTTGATCTTTCTCGCCTAAACACGTATAAACAAACGGAAGCACCACTGATCTGATAAAAAGGAGCTCTGTCTTCAGGTTCCTCATTCCATATGTGAGAAACGGTTATAAAGTATCACCAGACCTTTGAAAAACACTTAATCTTAGTTCAATTTGCATAAGGAAAATGTAACTCCATGCTTCGCTGGGTGTTGGAGGAATGCATGCATCACCGTAGGTGTGGAGTAGTCAGCAGCTGCTTTTTGTGCTCTTTATTCTGGGGAAACATTTTTCCAGGCATCACTTTTCATTAAAGATACTTGCCTACATGTATCATTCTGCGAAGTGCAGAGTGGGTATAATAAATCATATTACCAGAGGGGGATGCCACCACACATTACACTAAAGAAATGCTACCTCATGATTTTGTTTAATATTGGGGAAAGGTAAATCTTTCACATCACTTAGCAACATGGGAACACAGCCTGGCAGTGAGCAATGTGGACTGGGAGAAATTTAAATATTTCAAATCCTTAGCTAGAATAGCATAGGTATAAAAAGCATATAATTGTTTAGTTACAAATCTCTTAATCTAAGCAGTTTGCTGTTACAAACTCTTGGTTATCTCTACCACAGGTAGCTGATGACTCAATTTTCTAATTCTACTGTGTAATATTGCCATGTGGATAGGGCGCAGGATGAAGTCTTGTTGCTCAAAACACATGAACAATACTTTTTAATCTTTCTGTTCCTATTTTCCTTTCTTCCTTTGTTCCATTCAACACTTTTATGTTTCTCTCTTTAGAAAGCCCCTATGACCACATGGCCTTCTATGGGCCAGGCTGATGGCGCAGGTGATTGAGGTCCTAAGCTCTGGTTTGTGGAATGAGGTCACTGCTATATTTTGATTTCTTTGAGAGAGACATGTCCACAGAGCTCACCAAGGCTTTCTTTGTAATAGTAGGAATAATAATAGAGATAATAATAGGAATAACAATAACAACAACAACAACAACAATAACAACAATATGTTGGCAAAGTAACAATAACTCATTGCCTGTGGGAATGACCAAAAGGACTGGGGTTGTTTAACTTAAAGGAAGAAGTAAATTGTAGGGGTTAATGTTAACGGTCTTCCAGTACACTAAATGCTCCAGTGAAGAAGAGAATAATATGACGTCCATGTCTGCAGCAAACAGGGTATGTGATACATTGACTTTGCAGCAAGAGAAAGTCAGTGCAACAACAGGGAAAGCTTACTAGAGATAATCACACATGGCAAGAGTCTGCTCATGAGAAACTATATCTATAGCAAGACTCAAGAAAAAGGGACATAAGATTTGGACTACATGACCTCTTGAGTTTTATTTTCTAGTTTTATTTTTATCTATCTTTAAAGGAATCATCACATAGTCTTCAAAAGTTCAAATTCTTTTTGCAGTATAATTTTTTGTGGCCATTAAACTTCTTGAAAACTTTTGAAACTCCAGAATGACCAGCAAATTTTAAGTTGTCCCATAAACTTAGTGCACTCAGTATAAATCATGTCCATACTCAACATCCACCTTTCCCCTGCTGCCTCCCATGATACATGAGCTGTTGCTTTAATTGTGAAGCTTCCTCATGATAGACAGCAAGGCTTTCAAAGTGGTTTCAAATGCCGTTTCTAGTTGCGAGATATTCTGAAAGGACTGTTTCCTCTATGGAAAGTTTTCTTTTCATTGTTGCCCAATATAAACCAGAATTCTTTCCCATCATGTCTTCCAGACTTTACCTGAACAACCAGATATTTGCTTCTAACTTGCCAGCTGCCCTATGAGAAGGAGGCATTGGTGTTGCTGTACTGTGCTCAGCTGTGAAATTATGATACTGTGGGTTTTGTAGTAGTTTTTGAGCCGGCTTCGTTTCAGAATTCCTTAATCCACAGAAAGTTTCAAGGGACACAAGGTCTGGCATAAAAACCTTTCCATCCACATAGTGAAGTTTGGCTGTTGGGCTCAACCCATCCACTGTGGCCATCAGTAGACCCTTTCAGGCAGTGTGCAACATTTACTCTTCAAGTGCTTTAAGACTTCCATTGCATTTAGCCATCATTCTCTGGAGTCCACCAAGTTCTTGTGTCAATCAAGTCCTGGGCTATGCACAGTACCCATCTCCCGTGGCATGAGGCTTGTGGAGAAGCACCAAGACACGAGTGGTCACTTACAAGAACGCCTGTCAACACCACAGATGCTTCAACATCTGCGGAGTATGGAAGTGACTTTTCTCTCTGTCCGCTAATATGATGATTTTGCAGTGTTATCATACCCACAAATACAATTCTCAAGCAGAAGAAGAGTATTTAAAAACATTGTTACTGTGAGTGTTGACCACATCTGTAAAAAACAACCGTGAAATATATCATTAATGACACAGTTTCTTTTAACTCCAAAATTTTGTAGTACATTTATTCTGTTTGACTTTATTTAAAATCCCTCCAGGCTTTCACTTTAAACAACTACAGGAAGCCTCTATCCTCATCTGATATTTTACACAATAAAACTTTGGAGGAAGTTATAACATAATATTGGTGTATTGATGCCTGCAGCACAGCAAACTACTTTCAGTAACAGCTGTCAGGCTCAGTGCTGCATCAGATCTCTTGATAGTGTTTATAATTTACTTATCTTCCAAGAATTTTCCAATGAATGTGGACAAGAATTTGTAACAAATAACTTCTTTCCTTTTTTTCCCCTGTATATCCAAAATATCACTGACCTTGCCAATTACAGACTGGTTTTTTTTTTTTGTTGGCAAAGTAACAGCAGAGCTTGGACATTGCTAGTTTTGACAAGGATGCATCTGCCTTTCACTGTTGGATTTTATATCAAGGCTGGATTTTTATGTCTTGCCTATATAACAAAAAAAAAAAAATAATAATAAAAAAAATATAGGGAAGATATGTGTGCTTATGTATAAATATTCTTCCATATTTGAGGATTTTTCCACAAGTATATTTTTCTTTTTCTTTTTCTTTTCTATCTTGCCACCACAGATTATTTCACCTTGTTGAACAGCAATAAAGAATGCTGCATATTACTAAGAATCTATGAATTAGTCTTACAAGGGGAATTTAGGATTGCTATCAGAAATTTTCTTAGAACATTGATATTAAAAAGAAAATCACTTTCACTGTTAACTGAGACCAGTGTCAAGAAAGAGAGAGACAATATGTGACTATAAGAGATTAAAGATTCTCTTTTGCTGATCCTATTTTATGGCTCTTGGTTGGATTTATATTATCAGAAGAGGCTTCAGCTCTTTCTCACCTCAGTGCTGCCTGTTGGTAGATCTCAGTCTTTCTGAAACCCAGAGTTATAAAGTGCAATGGAAACTAGTCTATCACAATAACGGTGTTAGACTTTCTCAGGTCTTGGAAGGATATATAGATCACTTATCATCAGCATTGTCTCACAGATTAGGAAAAATCCGAAGAGAAACCAACCTATCTGTAGTCATTAGTAGAAGTAGCAAGATACTGAGTACCTTTTTCTTCCATTTCAGTTTGTGAGCATTCTTACTGGAGGACACATTATTATCAATGTGCAGATTCTGTTTCTAGGCATCTGACTGGAAATTTATTCAAGTGATGACTGCATATGATCCTTGGAAAAGGTCTCAGGGTTTCCAAGAAAACTGAGGAACCATCCAAATCCAGCAGGTTTGCAAGAAAATATGAAAGTTAGATCACAAGATGAATGGGGTCTGTGAAGTTCTGATTCCTATTCTTATTGCAATCAACAGAGTAAACTAGGGTTTATATTAAGGCAATAATACTGAAACCTGTCACTTGCTATCTCTGTCCCAATGAGATGCATGTGACTTATCTTAAACATTTACAGATAACCCCTCCCCGCCCGTATCAGAGGTCAAGAAGATCTCCAACTAACTTCTGCAGCTGCTTGGAGATACACCATGATGTGATACAGTCACCTGTGGAACATCTGGAAGAGGTGTGGTGACATGGTACATTCTCATATTGGCTGAAAGTTTGTGACAAACAGCAGAGGAAGTTCCTGTGGTTTTATCCAGGCTGTGCTTTAGCTTTGACTTTCCAGCAGCATTTAAACCCAAAGATCAATTAATGCCCACAGGCAAGGAAGAGGTCACACAAATCATGCTCTGCAGTAATAGCACTTTACTGCCAGTAATGGATGGTTTGGCCAAGACCTGAGCCTTTTCCTAAGAGGGACAGACCACCAATATTCCTCAACTCTGTTCCTTCGCTTACACCTACTACTTTGCATAACTTCAACCTTACCATGAAGCTGCTGAGAAGGATTATTCAGTGAAGAAATGTTTGCTTTCCCTACGGCACGCTTCAGACCTCAACAGTTATTCAGAAATACCTGATGGCCCACATTCATGGCCATATGGGAGATGGCCATACATGTCTGTTAATGAGTTTATGATTTCAGATTTAGTTTCCATCTCTTACCTCTTTATCTGCTGTTCATAATAATGAGCTCAGGGACTTGATTCACTGGGAGGAGGGGGATCCCTTAACATTTTCTTGCTCATTCCCACTAACAGAAGTAGTACTGGGACATAATTGTGCATATAATCTCAGAGGTGTTTCTGCTGCATTCTTTCAAACCAGCAAAGAGCAAATTTTCAAAGATATGAGGAAGCCTCTATTTGTTTCCCACTCTGAGAGAAGCAGAATGGTCTAAAGTCAAGAAGTTTTTACATCAATTCTTTTGGGGAAACTTAAAGTAAATCTGAGACCTCTTTGAAACTATACAAGCATATTTCAAAGGAAGAGGTCAAAACCAGCAGAGAGCACAAACATACCCCCAAAGTATAAATTAGACACAACTTTAGCTAAAGCTATAAAGGGGGAAACACACAGCTTTAAAAAATGACCTTAATTACTTCTTGCTTCAACTCAGATTGCTTGCATCCCTAGAGGGAAGAATGCCTGATATAAAGAGGAGGTCCTGTTGTATTTGTAAAGATTGCCATTGTTTGGAGTGATTCAAAAGATGAAAAGGAGCCCAGTGTGAGAGAAACAAGAGAGATCATGCAGTCCAACACCACTGAAAAGGCTTAGGGAGGCAAAGATGTGATTTCTGGGCATCATACGATTTCTGAAATAACGTCTGTTCCAATTAACCTCTTGTCCCTGAGAGCCTGGGCTCTCCATGAGGCTGAAACACAAGGTAGTTATCAAGCTGTCCCCTGGCTGACAGTCCATGAGGAGCACAGCACCAGTGGCCAACTCGGTGGCCCTAGCAAGGTGAGATGCAAGGCTTGCCATCCATGAAGAAAGACGGTAAGGAAAACAACAGCAACCTCCAAATCAACGAACCTTTCTGATACACAAGTCATCCAGGACCATGCCTTCTTATCAGGACTCGGTATATGCCCAGAGACTGTCTTTGAGACAAGGCAAGAATAAACTTCTGATGCCATTTAAAAAAAGAATGAACATTCTCCATTGTAACAGGAAAAGGAGAAAAGTCATTGCTAAAACTATTTTTGTATCCTGAACAGTTTTTGAAATACTGCTTTCAAAATCACAACACCCAAGGAGGAAGAAATGGCAAGCAAGAGGTAACTCTAATTTGTTCAATATTTGAGAGAGAAAAGGCATTTTAATGTCACCAGCAAATATGGCAGCCTATGAGAATTAAAAATGGAAAAACCCAATATGTCTAAAGATTCGTGAAACAGGCCAGGTTCAGCATACAGGAAAACTGATTTATCAAATAGACAGCTTCTTAAAAGAAAGTAGTGAAGGGTCATCTAACCCAATCCTAATCCAGGATATATTCCTTTCAAAATCTTTATAGATGCTCACATAGTTACTGGGCAAGCCTCGGCCTTTAAAAACACAAACTCCTAGTGTGTACAAATTCTTACTACAAAAGATGAAAAAAGGGAAACTGCAGTAGCCAGGAAAGTGTGTGGAAAGTTTTCCATGAATTATGAAGGTTAGTGGGAAAGAGGCCCACTCAAATCCTTGAGTTTATAAAATGTTAGAGATACTAACTACTCACCTTGTGCTGCACTTTCCAAACCTGGAATTTTTGTATTGCTGTTTGCACTGAAGTTAATGGGAATTAAAGCCACATGTATTGGAACAGGATTACACAATTGCACAGCTTCCCATATCTTCAGAGACTAGGACTAACTCCAGGAGACAGGTGTTATCATAGGTAGAAAATATGGGAAAGTGTAAGTCACTTCATGATACGTGAGTAACTGTTTCCCATTCACAAACACCTCTGCACTGGGAGACCACCCTGTGTATGCCCTTTTTTTGTTCTCCTGCATGCTTTATGCTTATGTGGTTTCTGGTGTTTTGTGAAGACTCAGGGACTTTCCCTCGTAAACCCTTCTCAAGTTCCTCAAGGAGGTGTTACAGGGCTTCTGTAGATGATCATCTTGTCATTACTGGCTGTGTTTTTCCACTATGTTTTTGTTTCCAAACATTGCTACAAAAAAAGGTGTTTTGTAAGCATCACCTCCTTAATGTCAGCACTCTGGGTGATAGCAATGCATCCCTTCTGTGACTTTATTACCTGGCTAACAATTACTGCAGTAGGAAACCAGGCCTTCTTCTTGCCGAATAGTTACTCTCAGTCATGAGGCTCCTTTTCTGGTGTGGTGATGGGCTCTGTTTGACAAGGAAAACCCCTATAAACTGCCCTTGTTGAGTCAGGGAGGATTTGCTGTCTCATTCCACTGATGCGTTAGGTGCAGGATCTCACTTTTGCTCTTACCCTGTGGAGATGACTAATGGCTTCCAACAGCTCTAAATAACACCTAAGCTGGTAAATCTCCTGTCTTCTTCAGCTGTGCTGCCTGGAATATGCAGTTGAGCTGCTGCCTGGGCAAACACCTCAGTCAGGCCATATTAGAATGTGATCTGTCAAACCACAGTTATACAAGTTATACAACCTTCAGGTTGTGTTGCTGCAGGTGCTCTTTTTGCTTTAAATGAAATGATAACATTTGCCCTGGACATGTTCACAGGAAGAGAATGGCTGCTCTTTCAGCCTCTTCCTTCAACTCATACACAGTGACAAAGAAATCTTCCCCAGACCACAGGGTTACATCTGCCCACAAAGAGCACTTAAAAAGCTACCTTCACTCATAGCTCCTTTATTGCCTTCAGTTCAGTACACACACGACCTTTTTCTGTTGTTATTCCCAGGAAAACAGGGGTGATCTTACTACCTTGTTTGCTACAGCAATCCCAGGAAGAAGAGGATGCACGTTTTAAGAACAATAGTGGTTTACCATGGGGACACCTTGCTCAATGATTAAAACAGTCATTGCAAATCCTTCATTTTCCTGTTTTTAATCACTTTAACCTGGTTAAAGCTCTGCACCCATTCTGCTGGTTTACATCCATTGGTTGTTTTGCATCTCATGAGTAGAAGTTTTTGAAATTTCCATATGTTTACTAATGAGTCACAATGAATTATTGTTGGTGTGCTAATTTACAAATCTTTCCGAAATTCACCATGTCCACTAGTAAAGATTTGGTATGGGTTATGTGACTTGTTTCTCTGGATGAATATTTGAATGGACTATGTTAAATTGCTGTTATTTTAAATCCTGTTACTTTTACAAGTGCTAGTGTACCATTGATTGGCAACAGGCAGGAGTTTATGCTCCATAGAAAGCATTCTGGGAACTGATTACTCCTCAGTATTGGAGTCTGACAGAATCTAAGTGGAAGATGTTTCTGCACAATGCTGAACTGTGGAAAAAGCCTAGGGAGATTTTGGCACCCTGACTGACCTTAGACAGCTACAAGGTAAGTAAATAATGCATAAAAGCAGTAAAAACCATCTCTCTCAGCAGCTGGTAAGGATTTTGTTACTTACCCTGAAAAGGTCAGAGTGCCTAAGTCCTACCTACATCTGAGGAGACTTGAACTTGATCATCTCAAAGCACTCCGTCCCCCATTCCCATAGGTACTCAGTAAAATTGGCAGGGTGTAGTCTGCCCAGAAAGTGACTCTTTCTCCTTTCTTCTTGGCAACTGTGGTGTATTTTGTATACAATGTGTTAATATTCACTGGAGCGGGGCTGCACATCTCAGACGTCTCCTTCCCAGCTGAGTGCTCTAAACTCTAGACTGTGGAGTATTTCCAGCACAAAGGCTATTTATTTATGCTGTTCAGATTGGTAGAACTTCAACAAAAAGACAGAGAGTCACATTCACAAATGTGTTATATGGTCTGCCGATGAGAACCTCTGCTTAGGAGAAAAAATACACCATGTACCTGGTGGTAAAAGAGTGAGTTAAAAACAAGTGTTCTTTGACCCATGATATCCCATTATCTGGCTAACCCAATTATCCTCAAGGGTTGTCAGCTAAAAAGGACTTTTGTCAGCTCTGGCTTGCCCTTTGTCATCTGTAAGACCAGATCTGAGAATTCCTGTCAGCCTCGGTCTGCAAGCATTACTGTTACCTTGTAACTGCTGTGGCTTGGGTGTAAGTTAGGTGATTTAGCACTGAATCCTCCCACGCTCATTTTTCAAGGTTTCTGGGAAGGTAATTAACTCAGCTCTGTACATTCTGCACCTGAGATGAGCACCTAAGCATTTGGCACGGCTGTTCTAGTCGCCACAGTACTCAGGCCTTTTGTTGGATCTGTTTGTCGCCTTCTAAATTAGGTAGTTCTCTATGTCTAGCAGCAGTAAATGTCTTTGGCAGAAACATAGGTGCTAGGCAACGGAGAGGAATTTTTCAGACTTCAGATCTGAAAAAGGCATCTAGATGTCTGTCCTTTACTGGCATTAGAGATGCTGTTCTTCAAACACCAACAAGGACTGCACAGTACAAGAAAAGTGTCATGATTTAGGTCCTTGCAAAATGTTTTTGAACAGATGCCTGATGAATTGACCCAAGGTCAGATAGTGTGAATAAAATCACAGCATCTTTTTCTAGGTGGAGAAGAGTGAAGCTGGAGCACGAGCAGTGTAGAATACAACTACATCAGAATCACTCAGTGTGAAAACATAAGGATGATTCAGTGATGTAAGGAAGAACCAGCCCTTAAAAGAAAGTACAAAAAGCAGTCAAAAGCCACAGAAGGGGACAAAGTTCCCAAATGCGCTTTAAGAAAGATATTGTTTTAAGTCTGTCTGTTTTCTGCATTTGAGTCACATACAGGATATGGATGCCCTTGAGCTATGACGTGGTTGATTATTCTTCCTGCTGCTATCAGCACATCCAAGGTCACTTGCTCTGCTTCATCTCAGCTGGGTCAGGAAGGCATTGCTGACTCACTATGCTTCAAGAAAAGACCATGGGAGGGGGGATGTGCGGGCATTAGGGGCAGTTGAAGTCATGGAATCCACTAGAGCAGCTACAAGGCTCTTCAGTGAATGGCCAGGGGATCCTTATGTCACTACCTAGAGCTTTGCCAGATTCCCCCAGTGGAATTCTTCAGCCACCCAAAGCAGATGCCCACCCAGGGCAGGGCGGGTGGGTATGCACAACCCTCCTGTGCCACTGCAGCCGGACAGTGATTAGGGCCACAATGGACAGCTTTTGTGGCTATTGTTTTCTGCTGGGCCAAACCATGTGGGGTGGGTTTATCTTTAGGACTACAGCACTGTGCACACACAAATCTGCTGTCTGCAGTGGCTGTCCAGTGTCCTGGAATGAGGACAGCCTTTGTGGTGCCTCTTCAGTGTGATGGGGAGCTTTACAGCTGGAATAGTCCAGAGGGTCTCTGGGGTGAGGTGGACTCAGGAAACACCAGCACAGTGGTGAGGGACCATTTTCTTCTGTCCTTTCTTGCTCAACTCCTGACTGAATGAACAGCACTAAAAATTCCTTCCCTCTTCGACCCAGTTAGGTTTCTCAAGTTACTCAATTTTCCCTCATAAAATGTCAGTGTAGAGCCTTGCACCAGGACCCATCATGGACAGCCAGAATACTTCTCACACTTGAAAGTAACAACTTCTTACCTTCCAGTTATTTTACTTGATATTAAAGTAAGCCTGTGTAAATAAGGGGCTTGTACAATTAAATTGTTCTCTGAGAGATAGTGTTAGCTCTTAATGAAGGTTTCCCCGCACATATGGCCTTAGTAGCTGGTGATACAAATTTGCAACTTTTCCTTCGCTGCTATGATGGCACTAATTTGTCTCTCTTGCCTTTTCGCAGCTGCTGACTTTCACAAAGCTTGCGGGAGCATAAATATATTTGAGACTACCCTTTTTTAAAAAAAAGTTGGCTTGAAACTAAGTCAATGGTTTCCACAATCTTTAGAAGGGCAAAGGACAGACAGATAACAGGACCTCTTAAGTTTCATTGCCCTTGGAAGATAGGCTAAAAGAGGTATTTCTTTTTCCTAGCAGTCCTTAAGGGATTTCATGATGAAAGGACATGCCTGGAAAGCTAAATAATAAGGAAACCATCATAAAAAGCAATGGCATTTTTTAGAAAACACAAGGTGAAAGAATTCCCTCGTCCAATTTGCTTCCATCTGATTGGTGATGTGTCATATTTATGCAGGGAAATAGGTCTCTGAAAAAGGTCATAATGGCTCACATAGGAGCCATTTTTTATAAATGGCTTCTTCTCTACAGCTTTTATGTGCAGATTATTAACTCTCTACATACCATAAACAGAAGAAGATCTTGGATCTCCTACGGAACCTCTAAGAAGGGGTGGACCAGAGCAGAGACTGTCTGTGTTAATGGACCCCAAACCTTAAATTTAGAGTGTTCACCTTTGACTGAGAGTAACATGAACACCAAAGATAGACAAATGGCTGAAACTTGGATCTATCCGATATTTTTGGGAGATTTTGGACAAAATGTTCTATTGCCATGTAATTTTGTTGCACACTGCACATTTCTTTCTGGTTGTGAAGGGAACAGCTGGATGCTTTGGATTCATTTCCTCCTGGTAGGGCTCTGTTTGGGGGGTCTTGCATTAAAGGATGTGTTCACGTTCCACCACAAGCTTAACAGTGTCTCTGGTCTGGAGTTCTGCAAACAGACCAGCCCTGGCACTCTTTTCTGTTGAACAAGAAATTCAATCTTGAAACCAGCAGGTTTTCATATATAGCTTGGTGTCTGTGTGCAGACGTGAGGAATTTTGCTTGTCAATGCATGTGTGTATCCATGCCCCTGGGCAGATCAGTACAGTCAGAGTAAGAGTACACTATCAAATTCTTGGTCCACTCTAAGCTCTCATGCAAACAGAAATTGCCCAGGAAAATTGAACAACTAACTACAAGAGAAGAAAATATATGTGAATAAAAATTCAATGTTCAGCTACAGTAATTCAATTTGACCTATCCTCAGCTTTCTCTTTTGGGATTTTAAACCCCTTCCAGTGGCCCCAGGACTGCATCTTTCACTTCCTCTGCCTCTGAAGCAAAGATGTTTTGTGAATGACTTGATGCTGTTGCACACTCTGATAGCATGCATGGGCAGAGCAGGTCCTGGGGCTGGCAGGGCTTCCCACAGAATTGTTTCTAAACCAGAGGTGACATAAGAGCATCCAAGCTCCTGTCCAGGAGATAACCTGGACAACAGAAGGAGAACAAAGTAAAAAACTTCTTTCTTTTGCTTCCAAAGGGAGGAAAATAGGCTGAATAAGCCCAGCAGAGTCTGTGAGGACTTCTGACCCCACTGCATCCCAGGGACCAACAGGTCATTTCAAAGGGTTGTCAGCTATGGCAGCAGTGAACACTGGGGAGTTCACCCACTGGTGAGTCTGGAGTTTAGCCTGACAGCAGCAATCACACCTCTGTCGGAAATCCTGCTGCCTGTGGCAAATCGGGTTGTATCTCACTGGTCCTCAGGGTTCCTGTCTTCTCCTGAAGCACCCAGATCAACTTCCCTGATTTTTCTGTAATATCTTGCTGTAAACCTTTATAGAAAATACAGTGGAGTTACCTGTGCCAGAACAGCTGCTATGAGCTATGTGTTTAGCTATACCCTGAAGGATCACATGTAGCTCTGCATGCTGTGTCAGGGTATTGTCAGAACTCCTTGAGAAAGAAAGTGGCTGAAGCAGAGACAGGATGACCTACCTTCACACCAGGCTTCATATCAGTCCCTGATAGAAGCAGTTTGCTTAACTTCTTTTTCTTAGCACACATCTTTCCGTTTAATAGAACAAGAGAGGAGTTAGGCCAGTGCTGAGGGCTTGTGAAGGTCTTACCTACAGCATTGTCAGGAACCGACAATTCAGTATGAATTAGAGAAAGAACAGATGACTTGAAATCTTATAGCCTAAATCCTATTAAGATATAACAGTTCACTTTTCCTGTGCAGCTTGAGAAGATAAGAAAGGAAGGCTGTAGACAGCAAAATATGTCTTGAAGTGTTTTGTCCTTTCTTTTGTTGATGACATTTTACGAGATAGAGAAAGAAAGAGCCAGGAAAAGCCTAAGGGGACGATCTTGACAGAACTCCAGCTAGTAATTCTTTTAGGCTTTTTACTTCAGTCCTTCTCTCCAGTATTAGTCATATCTGCACAGAGGCTGGGGAATTATTCCTTTATCCTGAAGTTTTCCTTTTCCCGTTTAGATGTATTGATTTCCTACTCTGCTCTTCCATGTTCTTGAAATTACCACTGCACTCTTATCCCCAAATCCCAGCTCTTTTGTCTTCCACACTTGCCAGGTTAGGCTTTACAGCCCCACACTGTTGAATCCTGCCAGAGGTTACAGAAATCCTGGAACAACAGTCACTGATAGGTAGGTGATAGGTAGCCAGGGAGGTCAAAGAGGAGGGAAGAAAATATTGCAAGCCCGATATTGTGGGGGCTGTAATTTGGGCTCAGTTGTAGGAGGCACAGAGTCTGACCTGCAGGGAGATGAGGGCTCCTTTTGGGGGGGCTCACCCCCACACCGACGGCTCAACAGTAAACACTCAATAAAGCTGCGGCAGCGGCTGCTGAGCTGCAACCACTGCTGCCCACACCACTCATTATTATCTCCCTTTGCCATCTGCTGGCTTTATGGAGAGCTCGTCTTTTGCATTCCACTTAGGTTAGGAGTTTGGGGGCCCTAACTCTTCTTTGGAGCCATTATCTCTAGCACCAGTGGAGACAATGAATATTGATAGCGCTTTTGTGGAGGGGCACTCCTCTGACTTCCATGGGATCTTTGCCAGAGGACAAACATTACCGTTTGACTGTTCTTCTTCAGATCTGACCAGAGATCAGAAAGTTAGGAAGTGTCTTTGCATAGTCTGACACTAATGCAAGACCCCAGGGTGGCCAGTCCAGGACAGACTGCCCTGCCAGGATGGCTCTTTTTCCCTGACAGCTGGAGAGCTGTAGGCAAGCAGTAGTTTTGTGTAGTAGCATAGTAATACATACAGCAGGCAAAATACAAAATGAATGAGTGTTTCTCTTAAGAGTGAACGAATGAATAGCAATCCTACATCCAGGGACTTTGGAGCTGGGGAGCATGCTGTGAAACTGTTAATAAAGAAATATGTTTGCATCAAATAGCCTCGTTGCCTTTCTTTAAAATAAAATGTTTGATGGGTTTGGGGTCTAATCTGATTTCACATACAGAATATATATCACATCTTATCCTGTAAAAGCATCTGCTAAGCCTGGCCACAAGCATACACAGATGCTGATTTTGCAACACATGCAGTGATAGGCACCTGAGAAACTGAGATCAGTGAAAAGCTGATAATGTGTTCTTGACACTATAGAGTGTGAAAGGAATTTACAGTGAATAGAGATAGTTAAAGTAAAAATGTAAGTGAATGCAGGGCTCTGAGTTAATAGCCACAGCATCTTTTGTCCTTTATTCTTCCCAAAGTAAGTAGGTAAGGGAGCAACAATGCAATGTTTGCTGGAGAGCTCATTAGCACTAATGGTATTATGATATCAAGCAGGGCTGAAAGGTGAACTTCGAAAAAGTCACAAATGAAGGTGGCTGGGAGGCAGTTTTATCACATAGAAGTAGGATAATACTAGAGAATTGAAAACTGTTCTCAGACTAGAACTGCCAACATATTTCCTTTCTGGAAAGACAGGACCTTGTGGTTTCCCAATTAAAACATGTTCCCTGGGCTCTCAACCACTTCGTCTGTGTGAGTGAAATAGCGCCAGACACCGCAGAAGCTCCTTTTGTAAACTGCCAGCCAGCCATTGAAATGTCCCACCAGCAGAACCATGGGTGGGCAAAAGGCATCCTCACTCACCTCACCCTTCTACTCTCAACGCAGCAGAGGACACAAGGGGTTCAATACAGAGCTGCCATGCTTTCAGCTCCCCCAGGTGCTCCAGGATTAGGATAGGGAATGGCTGTTAATGCAGACACCCAGTCACAATGGCATTCTGCATGAAGGCATCCAGGCGCCTGATATTACAAGCTCACAGGATTTAGGCACTGAAGCTCAGGCTGCTGTGAGCAGCCACACATCTGGGCAAAAAACTGGCAAATTCCTGCTCTCTATCCTGCCTACCCTTCAAAGTCTGTTGTAGGTTGGTTAAAATAATGCAGGTTGATTTTGGCAAACTGTCTAATTCCAATGAATAACAGGATTGAGAATTTTGTTTGCCACCTCTGCTTTCTGGCTCAGTGTAAAGGTCCTAGGTGTGATGCTCTGGCAGGTCTCAAGAGTTAGCAAGCAACAAAGACTACTGGATTATTTAGCTTTTATTAGATTTTATTCAGGATAGGTACATTCAGGGGAAAATTAGAAGCTTTCAGGATATTTAGGATAAAAATCAGAAAACTATTTACAATAGATTTGCGGGTCTTGAGATTTACAGGTTATAGAATCTGTAGGTCTAGAGGTGATACAGGTAATATTTTCATCTTTTGCAAATCAACATACCCATATAGAAAACAACATAAGGTTCAACTGAAGCTGTATTAGACTCTTTAAAAAATACTTTAAGTACCAGAACGGCACTGGAATGCTGCCTAACTAGATATTGAAATACCTTTAAAAATCCAGGATTAGAACCTATTGGAATTTTTTAGTAGCAGGTTTTTGTTAAGAAAGGCATCAGCAGGGATTAAAGGTATGACTGTGTTTTTTGTGGGGTGGCCAGCTAGACTGAATTATTAAGGGCATTGAACTCCAGAGAAGAATGAAAATTACTTTTTAGTAAAGGTGATCTAAATGGAGAGCTTTAGTATTAAACCCTTTGAACTACAGGAGTGGAATAAGGTCACATTTGAAAGATTAGATTCTGCTGCTTCAGTTTTGGCTTTGTTTCAAACTACAAACCCAGATGCAGATAACTTTCAGCTCTGTGTTCCTCTAAAAGACAAGTGTGAGGTCAGAATCATGGTGACAGACCGTAGCACCTGCTGCAGAAGGGATGGACTGGCCAGTTTGCCTCTGACCGTAGCTAAGAGGTAGTCCCTGCCACCATCAGTCCCCAATATGGGCATGAACTCAGGTTTTTCAACCTGACTCTTGTTTATAAAATGTTAAATCCAGCTTCAGGCACAATAAATGCCAACAGCTTCAGCATAGCCTGAAAACAACTAAAACGAGCCAAACCTGAACATGCTTAATTTACTGAAAAGAGAGCAGAGAACAGTTCATGTTCTCTGTCCCATCTACACTGCACTATGCTCATCACTTTCTCAAGGAGATGACAGAAGGAAATTTGCCTTTACAGACTCACTTATGGCTCCAGGAAGTCAGACATCAGATTTTATGCTTCTATCATCTTCCATAGATTCACAAGGTTTTTGAGGTAACTGTATTTCCATGCTTTCACTGGTATTTCCAAATGTTAGGACTTTTATATCAGTTTTCATGGTACAGAGTCATGACCTCATCTTTCTCTATTTTTTATAATTTAAACTCTTGATTTTTATTCTCTTAAGGAATGAGCCGGCCACTTTTAAATCCTGATTTTAATATTTCTGATTTGCTCTCCAGTGACAATCTATATGGAATGAAGTTTCTGAGGGTTGCTTAGTCTCTTATCAAGAAGGAGGTGTTTTTAGAGATGTGTTAACAGTTAACAGTTGGACTCTATGATCTTAGAGGTCTTTCCCAACTTAAATGATTCTAGGACTTCTTCTTGTTCAAACCCACTTTAGTTTGTTTCAATTTTTTAAAAAAATTTGAGCCTTAGTTAATCCTTTCACATAACCAGTTTTATCTCAACTATGAAGAAAAACCTGAGTCTCTTTCAACTTTCTTGAATATGTGAAATAATGCATTTGATAATAGGACTGAATTTTATGTTCTGAGACTTTGTACATTTAGTGCTTTGAAAAGGAAGCCATATGAAAGCTCTTGTTGTTGTAAACACAGAAAGGGACCTTTCTTCCAGACCCCTGGAAAGACAGAGGAAGAGAGAACTTCTCTTAAAAAGGCAGGGAAAGAAAAGGAAAGTGAAATTCTTTCACAGCTTTTAAAAGTTTTTAGTCAATTTAAGAAAACAGAGTGACTCTTAGGTACACACTAACAGGTTCTGAATGCCACTAGGGAGTATGTTCTTTCCCCTTATCTTTGTGGTCCTTTGACAGAACAGCATAAGGCAGGAGCTGTGTAAAGGGATAAAGATTTTCTCTGCTGCAGCAATACTCCAAGGGAGAGCTCTGCAGGCATCACCTGCTGAACTGAAATGAAAGAGGTGCCCGTCTTGGGAGGAGGAGACAAAGAAGCAATTTCCTTCTTAAAACGTAGCAGTCTGTGGGGATCTAAGTTGAATCTCCTTTTTCAATGAGAAAAAGATGGCTTGGAAGTTGCACTGCCAAGATTATATGAGTGGAGTAGGAGAGAACTGCCTGTTTTTCCTTTCTGTACTTCCTCTGTGCCTATATTGGCCTGAATATGAGTGTCTTGAATCTAAGGGAATCATTTGTTTACAAGAAACGGCAGAGAAATAGAGCAATATTAGATAGGAAAGTACCAAGCACCCTATACTCATTCTTCTTTGATCCCTAGGTCTGAAGCCTATCCCAGTTCAGTGATACTTGTGCTTTGCTGATCCACAAAATACCTCTGTGTTCATTCCACAATCTCCTCCTTTCACGCTTCATTTGCTGTAAATGCTGATGCAACACAGCAGGCATCAGCATGGGCACTTCTGCGCCCAGCCCTGGATTTAGGAGATGGTAATAAGGATATACAGGTTCCCTTGCATTCTTGATCAAGCAAATATTTAGCAAAAGCTAAGCAAATTGTGGTGCTCTGTAGTCACACATGAGGACACACCTGTGCAGCCAAGTGCAGGCAGAGCCCTCAGCAGCACACTGAGCTGGCTACTTGGTTTCCCAATCGAAATGCCTCTTACCTGGCCTTATCAGAGAAGGGCAGAGCAACCTTTGTTTTATTAGCCTAGAGCTGCTCATAATTTGGGTTCCTTCTGCTGTAGCTTCTGGATTTCCTCTTCTAGCAGATGTTGTTTTTATGGGGCCAGACATTCAGCTCAGGGAATTCAGTATAACCTTGTGATTCACTAATATGCAGTGGGTTTTCTTACATTATAATTTTTAAAACAAATGCCACTGCTGTATACAAAACTAGAAATGTCTCAAAGGGTTTTATACAAATGATTCATCTTGTGGACTGTTTTGTTTCGTGCTACATGATGTTCAACTCCTTTCAGATTTAGAGACTAAGGTGATATTCTTAATGCACTGTGTCTCATAACATATGAGAGAATTTAACTTAATTCAACCACTTCAATAAAAATCAGCCAATGAAATACTATTGAAATAAATATTGAACCTTGTTCCTAAATAGTCCATGGGGCCGTGTCTTAAAAGAAATCAATAATAATGCAGATATGCTGGACTTTAGTCAAGTGAATTGATTTTTAACTTCAAAATAGCAAGTAATTTGACTTGTGTCTTCTTGAAACAGCGGGAAAACGAAACAATATTCCATGATCAATATCATACACATACATTAATTTTGGAGTCAAATGTGTTGAGTAAGCATTGTATCTACTGCGAATATTTATATTTATTGGAGGTGATCGGAAGTGTCACCAGGTAAGAGCATCTACATATATAATAGAGAGCAGACCTGTATTCAAATGTAAGAGTAATTGAAACCTTGACTATATGTAACTATTCAGGTTTCTCTAGTGAGCTAAATTCTAGAAATTACTATTAGCTGTAGGACATAGCTAAATCTTCATAGCCAGATATAATTATCAGAGTGCCAACACCATTTTTCTAGTACAGAGATTATACAAAGGAAGAGCATTCAGTTATAATATGGTTTTCCATTGTTCTTTGTGTCCTGCATCCTCAAGAAGTTTTGGAAACAAAGCAAGGTGAATATACTCCTTTTCCCTTATAAAATAAACAGTATTGAAAAGAATTAACTAAACAGCAGGATATATGAACATTAACAGTCTGGGTTTCGATGCAGAATCTGACTTAATTGCATGGAACATCCTTATTAGGAGAGTACCAGCAGCAACTTGAACACAGCAGCTTTGCTCAGTCTGTGCAGAAGATGCTGAAGCCTGTCTGGTATCACCTGATATTTTCAACCTTGATGAAGTTTTTCCACTTTCTACAGTCTAGGAGGAAAATGGTTTCATCAGTAGCAGTTCTAAACCCTCATGTTCCTGACACTGGTAGTCTGCTTTTTTTCCTACTTCTAATGTAATCAGAGAGAAGACAAAGCAGACTTAATCTTCACAGGACTGCTGAATGATCAGAGCCCAGTGGGGTCACCTGCAGGGTATGCTGGCAGATAACACATGCTTATAGCCTCCTGAATCAGCTTTGTTTCTTTTTTCCTCAGTGTTTTCACAGCTTTATGATTCCAAGAAATATTAACATTAACATCACAAAAAGAATGAGGGAGTGAAGGCCCTTGCATCCAGGTTAAGACATGCTTGATGAGGATGCATTGACAAAGGCTCCTCTGAAGACCCTTCTGAAGACATAGTCCACACAGGCACTTCCTTGGAAGCAGACAGGCTTTTCTCTGTTTTTAACAGGATGCTGTGCTAGATGGACCATGTGTCTTATCCACCATGGCAGTTTTTGTGCTCTTGCCTGCTCTGGCAATGCTTCAGTAACTGTGTTAGGAATCTGGAACCAAATATGACAATGAATCCTAAAAAAAAAAAGTGTTTTGAATAGATATGTTACAGAATTTGCATGTGGCCAGCAACACTGACCATGTTTCCTAACATGAGAAAGATGAACACTGGCAGCGTATCAGGGAAAGAGGCTGATAGGGCTCGCAGAAGAAGCATCTGGAATAGAAGGAGCATGAGTGACATCTAAAGAGAATAAAAGAAAATGGAGACTGAGTCTGAGTAGAATTGAATTAATAATGGTGAAAGTTAAAATTTCTATTCTTAAAAAGATCTTAAAATGTCTGAGTGTTTCATGCATTTCAGTTCTCTCTAATCTATTTCCTTAGCTGGGTTTTAATGTTTTAGATAAGTTGTGTTGCCTCTATTCATAGGGAGATGGGGAAGTCTTACATTCAAATCAAATTTTAAATTATTTTTTAACTGGTAGCTGACTCCAAACATAGATTATGCCTTCATATGTGTTAATCTTAGGCTAATATTCATAGTAACTAATAGTATGTAACCCCTTCAAATGCCCTAGTCTGGTGCTATTTATGCAATCTGGTCTTTTCCAAAATCTGAAAAATGGAATCTTCAGGAAAATGAATCTGAATCACAGTTTTCACCTCTAAATCTCCCACATTGTATTTAAAGCCTTCCCTTTCCCTTTTTAGATACAGCATCCCGTAAACAGTGGGAATCTTTGCTACCACCCTTCCAGCACTGTTCTTCATTAGGGATAAATATCTAGGTTCCCAATAGAGTAGCCTATATGTTGTTTACTCGTGCCATTTTATGCAAGTGGGGCAACCCAGTTCTATCTGGAGTTATAGAGAAAGCCTCAGCTCCTGGATCCACATGATTGTACTGTAGCTACCACTTAGGACTTGGAAAATTTTCTCTCTCTCCTAGCCAGAGAGCAAAGTTTCAAATTATGACTAAACGTGTTTGGAAATCAAAAGGATTAATTCAATAAATATAATAGGGAGAAAGCATAGATAGACCTCTCGACATCTGAAGCAAGCTCCTGCTTGTACATAATAGATATTAAATGATTTTTGTGTTCTGGACTGGTGATACTGTATATAAATATATATTTTCAAGGATTATGGAGAGTTAGCTTCCTTTGCCTTTTTGTTCCAAACAATGTGACGTCTCAGAATGCATTACATACATGTTTTTGGTGTCACTGTGTACACTTCCCTGAGTTTTGTGCCCTGATTGATGGTACATGGAATGGTGAATGGATTGCCTCAAGCATCTTTTCATATGTGAGTATCATGTGGTGAAAAAAATCTGTAAGAATTAATCTGTACATGGGGCTCAACAGAAGACAGTTCTAAAAAAGGGAATGTGCCCATAACTATCTTCAGTGCTGCTGCTGCCATGCACTAAGCAGCAGCTTCTTTGAAGAAAAAGGCACTTGGCAAAATTAGTATGTTCAAAATTTTACTTAGTAACAGAGTACCACAGTAAACTGACCTCAATTACATTTTTGTGTTAATGAAACCATCTACAAAACTATACAGTGGTGATGAATGTACAATATCTTGAATATGATTATAGGGGAAAACCCCCTTTTTACACCATTCACTTTACCATTTCCGTGATCATTTGGTATTCTACCTCAGTCATCTAAAATTCTCTCCTGGCATGTGATGAGGTGGCACCATGCCCAGAGAGGCAGTAGCTCTTGTTTAGTCTTTTTCTTGCATGTCTTGGAATGAGTTCCCTAATGAAGCTTACTAATTTGCATTTTGATATTTTACCTTCCCCCATTCCTTTTTCCCACTCCATTCCCCTTCTACTTTTCTTCCTTACTCAGAGAATTTCCAGATAGCTTTTCAAGGGGGATTGTTTTCCATGCTTTCATCTCTACCTACCTCAGCTGTGCTATTATAGATGACTTTGTTTTTCTTTAATGGATTTTCTTGTAGTGGTGAATAATTGTTTGGTTCACTGCTTCGTTTTTCATGCTTCATTTGCCTCATGTTCAAACTTTTGCACTCCCTTGAGCAATTCACTTTTGTTGCTCCTGCTTTGCTCTGCAGCCTGTGGCTAAGATGAGTGCTCAGCCTGGAGCTCAGGCTGAGGTTTCTCAAGGCAGCAGCTGTGCCTTCTTTACTTCTGGTTTGCTGGTTTCTGTAGCACGAAAACATAATTTTCCTGGTGGTGCTTTGTACAGCTAGCTGGTGAGAAGGAATATGGAGCAGGTGGGTTGGCCTTTAGCAGCTCAGGGGATTGGCAGCTGGTGGCAATAGAACAAGCGGAAATTTCTTGTCTTTCTGATAAAAGCCAGAGCATGAACTCAGAAGACAGGTAACGCCTATGTGCTGATTGGATCTCTCTTTGCTTGTCTTTAGCTCCTATTTTCGAGTATTAGTCAGTATTAGTCAGTAATTAGTCAGTAAATTACCTTAAGTAATAACCTTAAGTAATATGTCACCATGGGCATTACCATACACGTGACTATTTCTTCTTTAAAATGTGCTAGAACGGGGGGAAAAAGCCTAAACTCATGCAGTAATAGGGATCCTGGCTTTCTAGATGAGTTGAAAGATTGTATCTAGTTGAAGTACTGGGACTGCATGCTCATTCTGGCCTTTTCAAAGTGACCATGGTCCTGGGTGGCTTTTGTACCTCCAGTTCTTTCCAGACCATTTTTACTGAGCGCTTATTCACATGAAAACCAGGGCAAAGGACAGGGTAAGAATTTCCCATGCACCTTGGTTTGATTGAAAGGTAGGGCTGGCCCCCTGATGTCCACAGTCATCTTGGCCTTAGAAGTGTTGTGTTTCACTAAGGATAAGCAATGTTGACCAAACAGCATGTAATGCCTTGTCTGAATTACAGTATTTTTCCATAAGGTTACCAGCTACTTGAAGAATTTGGTCAGGTACTACAAAAATGGTTACAGAATAATGACATTTCAACACCTACTTTTGCCCTTTTCTCCACAGTGTTTCTTGTAGCAGATGCCAGCTCCAGGGAGTATACATGGATGTCAAAATTCAAATTGCAGGCATGTTGTGTATTTGCTTCTTTTCCCGGTACCATAGCCTAAATCATGCAGTTTAATCACTCTGAAGGAGAACAAAATAAGAACAATAAAATTCCAGCCAAATTTAAGCAAAAAGATCCAGTTACTTGATTATAGTAATGCACGCAATGTGCCTATGCATCATTAGTGTGTGATTACATCAACTTGTATTCTTGTATTTGCTCACTGTGGAGCCCAGAGAACCATATTTTTATTTTGCAAGAAATACTTTTATTTGAACATTTGAATGCAATATATGTATGCAACTGAAAAATCCAATATTATGGTGTCTGTAAAGAAAAAAATCTCTAATAAAAAAATATTTCTAATAAACCGAGCAGTTGATTTAGACTTTCCTATGATAAATTCTACATTTCAAAGTGATGCTTTGGTTTGTTTTATTTCAGATAAAATACTAAAACAAATCCCTATACTAATGTTGCCCCAAGCAAAATACCATGTCTTAAATCTTCCAGAAACAAATAAAGACAGCCTAGAGCTGGCCACAGCCTGAGTCCTACTGAATTGCTCGAGCCACCAGAGAAGTGCAGATGATGGAAGGATTGCCAGATATCAGTAAACTGCATGCGACTTTGGGCTGCTAGTAGGTAGATGGAAGGAAGAAAGACTAAATAATTGCAGTAGTTTAGGAATGGTATCCCCCAATTTAATGTTTCCTCTAAGACTAACCATGTGCTGCTTGCTGTCTCCTCCTTTCCCGCTCTCCTCCCCCTGCAGCAGGATGGAGAGGAGAAATGGAGGCACAAAAGGTAAAGATCATTGGTTAAGACAGGAACAATTTACTGGAAACAGCATGAGATAAGAAAATGAACAGTAATAGCAACACTGACAGAGGGTACAAGACACTAACAATTTGCATGTGGGTTCTCACCCCCGACGATACCTGACCGCTCCCTCCACCACCCTACCCTGATCCAGAAGAGCGCCCTTCCCCTGCCGCTGGAAAATGACGTGAGGTGGTGTAGAAGAACCTCCAGAAGAACCTAGACATGCTCCTTCCTGGCAACTGCAAAAATTAACCCTGTCCTGGCCAGAATCAGGACATTATCTCCTCAGCCCCCCTTATGAAATATCTGGTTGACTAGAGAGTAGTAACTTGGCCAGGTAGGATGAGGCTTTAAGCAGTCTGGTCTAATGGGTGGCATCCGGGGTTATTGCAGTGGGGTTGGAAGTTGATGATCTTTGAAGTCCCTTCCAAACCAAATCATTCTACAATTCTTTGTTCACTGTATTTCCCATTCCCTTCCCCAGACGAGGCCCATATTAAGCTGAACACTTCCAAGAGAATTTTTCTGACCCTGAAAGCAAGTGCACAGGTCATAATTATGTGGCTTCTTCCACCCCCAAAGTAAAACGGAAAGTGCAGAGAATCATCATCTGTATATAAATATGGAGCATCCCATGGTGTGTGTACCCTTGTGAAGCATTTCAGCGCTGTATGGAGATCACAGTTCTCATGGGCCAAAGCCACATGTGGCAGAGAAAATGCAATTAAACAGTACAAGTTGTCATGGAAACAGCTGGAGCCTGTGTCCTGACTCTTTTCCATTTCCTGGTATACACAAACCTGTATGTCCCTGGCCAATTTAAGTGGGTGCTTCCAGTCAGGATTAAGGAAAGTCTGCAGCAGTATTCTCTGCCAGGGCATCATATTTGGTAAGGGGCTTAGTGTGAGGTGTAGCCTTCAGGACAGTTCTCAGAGCTGGCAGTAAGACAGAGGGTCTTCAGGAGGTTTTGTATGGAGCAGATGAACATAGCCCAAGTTGATATAGGAAACATTCAAAATAAAATAAAAAATTAAAAAAAAAAAAAGCTAAGGTGAGATCAAAACAAATGTCCAAAAAGGTTTAACTTAATTTTAAATTAGTATATAGGCACATGATCGGCTTAGAACGGGATAGCAATTTACAGCCTATGGCTTCAGCAGCCCACCCCAACAGCCACTACAGCTCTGCCAATGCTCCCTCTCATGTAACTGAGCTATGTACGTGCCTGAACTCTGAGTTGGCAGAAACAAGAACCCATGCATAACACCACCTGTCTTCAGGGCTGGAGCTCTTTGGGATGAGCTTTATTTCCCCCAAGGCATCATACTGCATGGAATCTAAGGCCATTGAAAGATTTCTTTCTAACTTTCCTTTCCTGGTTTGTTTGGTTTGGGTATTTTTCCCATGTTTTGTTGTTGAAAGTAGAAGATGAAAGGGAAGGGAAAGACAGAAGCAAGAAGGAAGCCACTCTTATGTTTCCCAGAGTAAAGCAGCTGCAAGTCTTCTTGACCTTCATGTGGACTGTACAAAAGAAAGACAAAATTGCTCCCCCTGCTCCATGCCCTTTCAATATTGTCAAGATGGTGGCCCAATTAGTGCTGTGTGCTAGGCATGCAGAATGGCAGGGTTTTATTTAGTCACAAACATTTTCATCTCTGCTGAATGAACAGCAACTAATTCAGACTTCCTCAGACTGCACAACCAGTTCCTATTAACAGTAATTAGAATGAAGTATGTGCATTGAGGGAAAACAGATGCAAATGGTGAAGAGATGGCAAGCCTGATGTCAGTCCCTCCAAACAGTTACCAGCACGTTACAGCTTGAAGTGTCTGTCTGTAAAATGTCTTCAGAAGGGTTTGGAAATTGCATTTGTGGGGTAAAAATTTCACTATTGCTTCTATTTACCACAATGATGTCTTACATGTCTGAAAGTGGAGGAAAATTATTTAATACACACAATGTCCATGATACCTGCACAAATACAAATTTTAAGGAAGATATCAGTAAATATTTCATTGGATTTTTTCCTGCTTCTATTACCAAAAAGACTATATTAAAAACAGCAGTGTAAAAACACTTCCTACCTTTCTATAATGGGATTATCTTATTTCACAAGGTGTCTGTAAAAAGCTGAAGAAACTGAATTCAAAAGTCAGTCTAACCAGTTAAAAAAAAAGTCTCAGGTATGGTTCCATTTCAACATATGTTATAATAAGGATCCATCTAAAGTCAGGATGAGTGGATGGATAAATCACTCTCTGAACATGGTAACTCAGAATTCACACTTATCTTTTAGTTACTACCATTGCTTCAGACGAATCTCAGCCTAAATTTTTGAAAGTGGATATGAAAAGATGCACAGATGTTTGATTTTGCCACTGAAGTGCCTTTAACTTCAGTTTTGGTTACCTTTCTGCATAGTCTTTGGAGGACGGCGCCTCTGTACACTCACTCACCTTGGAGGCCCCTAAGAAGACATCTGGGTGAAATAACTAGTTGTGCATTACCACAGAGATCCTTCTTGTCCTGTTCATGTAAATTACCATGTCCATTAATATCAACAGGGTCACAATTTCATCCTAATTCTCTAAATGCTGCACCTTTTCAGGACTAGCTTCTTAAAATCAGGAGGAGCTAGCTGGTTCAGAGCCCATTTCTTCCATGTTCCACATAAACATAAGAGAACATAAACAAATGTGCTGGACAACTGCAGCAAAAGCATGTGAACAGTTTTTAAGCACGCTATCTTACCTTGGCTAATCATGTGAAGTACTAGGGTGTCCTGTAGTAAGCTAGAAATAAATGCTTGTATCAACATCCATTTTTACCCTAGTAATGGAGGAGGTGATTTATGGCCAAAATTTGCAATTCCCTAACAGCTGAATGAGAACACATATGACAAAATATGACTCAGACCTGATTTTGAAAAAAAACCCCAAACATCAAAACACCACTGGGCTTATTCTTAGCTATTGCTTTCTTCTCCCAAGTACTGTAATTGAACAATCTTTATTTTCACAAAAGTGCTGTTGCACACAAGCTCTTAGTGCTTGAGGATCAATGAGAGACATTGGAAGGTGAAATTTAGACTGACAGAAGAAAAAAGGGGTTTTGCAGCACATTCCATTATTTTTAAATAAATGACCTTAATGCATGCTTTAAGCAGGAGCTGGCCTTGAAGAATAGCAATGGTAAAAGCACTGCCAGCTGGACTGGAACATGGGCCTTTTGTTCCAAATATTACGTATTTATTCTGGATCTAAATGAATATAGGATTTTTTTTCCATGCTTTAATAATGAAATGAATGCCTGCCCTCCCCCAGGGAACTGACACTGACCAAGAGGCAAGCAGTTGTCAGACACTGCCTGCAGCAAAGCTTACAGCTGCTCCAGATCAAGCCACACAGAAGAAAAGACTATCAGGTCTCTGGGGATACAGATAATAGACAAAAATGATAATGTATGTGGACAAAAGTAGAGGACAGTAGTGCTTTCTGGGATTAAGAAGCAGGCAAAAAAATGGTTTTGTTATACCCTGCAAAATGATTGCTGACTCTCATTTTAGGATGACCCCTGACCTGAAGGAAAATAATGGATGGCCCATCTGCTTGATACACAGGAATCCTCAGGCACCATTTTGTCCTATTATGTCAAAACTGGTATTAGAATTATGAATGTGTTACCATTTGTCTTTCCTTTGTTACATGAAACAAAGGTACCAGATACTTACCAAAACCCCCCTGCAAGTATTGTTCCTCCTGCACAGGGATGAGATAGAAGCAGGTCTTCCCATGCAGCCTTGCTCCTCACTCTGTTTTCATTACGGAGGAAGCCATCCATCTCAGTTCGGAACAGGCATTTCTCCAATGAACCACGGCTGGCCTGAGAACTGCTAATAGGATGTGGAGGCTTTCATTACTGAGCTACTCATCTGAAGCTGGGCCAGCTGGGGAGAGACTGAAGGGCATTGCTGTTTATCAGCTGTGGGAAATAGATGAGGCGATCTATTCTGCTGTCCACCTCATATCACCAACAACATTTCCAGCTCTCTCAGCATTTGAGCAAATGTTTTATGAGAATCTGAACTATTTTCCCTCAGTAGTAGCACTGTTCAGGCTGATGTTGGACCATGTTGAACAAGGAGGTTGTACGGGAATTCCTATGTTATAACTCTCTTGTGCTAGATGCTATTCCATGGCCTTCAATCCTGGAGCTTGCATAAGATAGCAGAACCAAACTTTGGAATTGGTGCCAACATATGACATTTCTTTCACAAACTGAAGAAGGGTATCTACAATTCCAAGTAATTTCACTGATGCTTAAAGGAGGCGATTGGTTTATTTTTGCAGACATAAAAAGAGGAGCATAGCAATAAAGAAACAGTACTCCTTGGATCATAACATTCACACAAGTAGGAAGCAGTTCTTGTATCTGTGTGGGTTTCAGTGCATTTTTATTATTTCTTTCATCTGTTGTAGGAAAGATCTTTCTCCTAGGCCTGATCCAGGACACCAGGAAGTGGCATTGCTCATAGAGAACAGCACAGCGATCTTCACTTGCAGGAATTGAGTCACCGTGCGTATTGCCTAAATTGTCCCTGTGTTTGTGCTCTCTACACAATCTGTTCCTCATGGTGCTATTGCTGGGAGCATTTATTCTGATTATGTCTTGCATGCAACCTTCATCCCATTCTTTAGCCTGCAGCAAGCTGGGGCAGATAGAAGTAAATTGGCTCCCAGCTGTAATACCAAGCCTTGTGTGTCTCCTTCTGGTTGCCCAACTGCTCCCTCCAACATCATCCAGCACCTGTGAGGATGCAGGCAAAGATTTCTCTATAAGGACAAAAAGAGCCAGCATGGATTCAAAAGGCACGGCAGCAAGGTATAATCAAATCTGCCAAGTAGCACAGAAGGTTATTATTTTAATTCTTTTTTTTTTGTAATTGGGGGCAGACAAGTTGCAGAACACCTTTGTGTGATGTACACTAGTAAAATCAGCAACACTCACATGATATCCCTCACTATTACGGAACTGCATGGGCTGTTGATAGGAAAGGGAAGACAGCACAGGAATGCAGCTTCTGGCCTGAGTTCACCAGGCATCCATGGCACTGCTTCATGCAATGCAGAATCAACAGCTTGTTTTGGTGCTGTTTTCAATGTGAAAACTGTAACTAGCCCAGTGGCCTGGGAACTGTTTGTAGATGACCTGGGAGAGAGACTGAGAGAGAGAGAGACAGGCAGAATAAACCCCAAATAACCACAGAACTTAAGGGAACAGTCCACCACAATCCTCACTATACACCTGGGTAAGTATGCCAAGCTGTATCTGGGATACCAGATGGCAAGTCTAGAATTTCACTCTGATAAATGTCCCTACTATGATGTCACTATATAATTACATTTATTTGATGTGGGGTGACAGCAAGAGGAATCTGACTCATTTGTCAGCTTCAAAACAAAGCTCAGTAATAACACTTTGCATTTCCATAAAGTTTTCATGTCTGGAGCACAGAATGCACTTAATGATTCAGCAGCATCTTCATTCAGCACATCCATTTTTCAGGTATGAGGAAGTTTAAATGCATAGAACTTAAATAACTTGTCTGAATTCACGCAAGGATTCTGACTCAGAGCTGAGAATATAATTTAGAGTACCAAGACCTCATCTTGTTTTTAACCACTAACCGACATGCATGCTGGCATTTTGATACTACATTTCTTAGTAAATAACAAATCCTATCCTCCAGATGGGTAAAACCAGTGACAAAAGCTGTGATGCCATTACACTTTGCTTCATTCTCTATTGAGCCACCAAAGAAGAACTTTTCTCTGAGACCCAGCTAGCCCTGGCTTGATACCTCAACGCATGAGGATTCATGGTCATCTCAGACTGAGTGCAAATGCTCCTCTTTTCAGGAATTTACTAGGCTATTTTCCTTCAGCGCACTCCTGTGACAACAATCTACACAGGTTAATTGTAAATGGTAGAAAATGAGGTACTTGTATTATTTTATGTCTGTTGCATTTTAGTATGGATATTTCTTGTCTTTGTCATAATCTATAGGCCAAACCATGTTCAAATGACTGTTTTTCAGGTTTTTTTTGTTGTTGTTTCATACACTCAGGACAACACCTCTCTCAGTTGTACATTTCCCTTTTAATTTGTGCCTAGTCCTAGCTTTAACTTTTGTATTATCCTACCACAGACCTTTTCTGCATTTGCTAGGATCTTTTTGAGACAAAAGTCATCAATGGGGATGTTTACCATAAATCTGTATTCATATGATTCTGTTCTACAAACTGCCACTGATTTCCACAGAGCTTTAACATAGCTAACTGTATTAATTGAAACTGAATTTCTCTGTTTTCATCCTATCTGGTTATTTACGCTACGTTTAATTTTCTACAGATTGCAAAATTCTCTGTAACTGTCTTTGCTAATTCAAATAATGACCCATATTTGTTAATTTTCTCTTTTTGCATTTATCGTTCCTCATTCTGCAGATTTTTAGCAATGAACTCACAGAACTGATCTACAGAGTGCCACAAGTGAACTCTGGACCAAAACTCTTTAATGATTCTTAGTCCAGCGCTTTGTAAGCTTTAAGCAAACATATATTTTGCTTTCCAAAATGGTGGAAATATTTGAACTTAGAATGCAGATGTCTTAAACACCAGCTAGTATTCAGCCAACTCTATCCGATAGCTCACAAACATAAAAACATGGAAAATTGACAGCATCTTTATGTGACAGCATGCATCTGTTCTTCAATGTGTTCAAGACGCAAGATTCACTCACCCAAAGTGAAGCCTTTCTTATGTCTTTTCAAATCTTGGCACAGCGTTCTTCCTAGGGATTATTGGCTGACTGGGATAAGTGGCCTTTGTTTCAAGGATCATCTCTTCCCACTTCTCCATCAATTTACTGAACCTGTCCTATACCTCCCATGTTATTACTAAGTAGGAATGATTCTTTTAAATGTTAATATATATGGCTACTCAATTACAATGTACTAAATTTATGACATGAAGCATACTCCAATTACTGTTTCTAATAACCTCACCATAAAAGTGATATTTCCCTAAAAATTAATGACAGAATAATTTCTATAATGAAAGATAAATTTTGGCATGGTAACATAAAGTAATACGTCTCCCTTCCTCTTTTAACATAAAGATTCTGCAAATAACCAATATGAGAAAATGAAACCGACGTCCTCACCTTTCAGTTGCTATTCACCACAGATTTGTGACCAAGTGTAAAACTGGAACAATACAGAAAGGAATCAGCCTGAAGTATTCAGGTTCCTCTTTTCTCATTTGCTCATGTCTGCTTTCCTTTGAAATTATTTCCATTATCCCAAAGGTCTTCCATAATGAAATCAATTTGGTTTAATGCTTGCAAGAAATCAAGTTCTAGTAAGCAGTATTATAGATAAGAAGAAAAGTCACGTCTCTCAACATAAGGAGATTAATGAACGCAAAGAAAAGTTGTTTTTTAAACCCCATTTCTATATCCAGTTCTTCTTGTATCTTTAGTACTGTGATCTAAGGGTTCGTGCCTTATCCTGTGAAACTCTGTCCAGAGCAGCTACTCTGAAACTCGGGGAACAGGGTGTTCACTGCTGCTTAAAGCAATTCGGCAGTTCTTTGGAGCATCCTGTGGTAAATGTTTTCCTTTCCCACATGTCCCTGGCTGCAAGGCTACCAGTAATTACACACAGTGTTGAAAACAGCCCAGCACAAGGGTATTTTAGCACAACATACCAGCATGTTCCTTATTGTAGAGGTTGAAAGATTGATAGTACTTTTTGTTTGGTTACATTTAGTGACTGAGGAGTGACAAGCAGCATTCTGAGGATTGTACTTTTTCTCAGCTTCACTGTGTCCACAGTTTTTAATGTCTCAGCTGATGCCCGGCTTTGCGTCCACTGTGATACACAAACCTGCTTAGTGCTCTGCTGAGGGTTGTGCAAGTTTACACAATTTGGAACAAGCAGCACAGAACAGACCACACTGACTGGTTATTTGACTATTGTGAAATGGCTATAACTGTGTGATGATATAGTTGTGACTGTTATAGTCAGTTTGGTATTAATCAAAGTGACAGCAAGCTGGTCATGTTGGAATTTACTGACAGCATTTAACGTAGAAGAAAATGGGAAGAATAGGCCTAAAGCAATTAGTAGGATTCTAACATGCTTATATGTTTAATATAAGATAGAAATTTCTAGTCTGCTTCCTGAGATTTAACTTGTAGAATCTATCAGTACTCATTAGGTTTGATTTTCCTCTATTTAAGACAGAGGTAGAGCAGTTTCATCTAATCATTGTGTTTATTTTTGTAGCTAGCGTGCATGCCTTTCCTTCACGGCTTCACGCATGCTAAGGTGTATATGTTTAAATATTCCAAATTTACATCAAATATTACCTCATGCCTACAGCTAGGTTTAGTTGACCCAGCATTTGCCAACCCAGCCATCTGAAATCCTTCCCACAATGATACACTGCAGACACAGGCAGATGCATCTACTTTTTGGCTGCTGTGATAAGGATGTTGGACAGGCATCAGGTGGGGAGCAGCACTTTATCGTGTGGTGTTTTCTCTCCTCAACAAAGAAAAGCCTTTTGCGGCAGACAGGAAGGAAATTAAGTATTTCTTCATTGTCCAATGCATTTATGCATTGTGCCATGACAATGTCAGGAAAGTAGTGGGATGAAGCACATATTTTTGTAACGGAGGCAAGCAGCCTGGAGCAGGCTATTTTTTTCTGTGTTCATGTCCTACAGTTCATTTGATCAGACGACACCGCACTACCTGGTGCTGTAGCTGGTTTCATGGTGCCTCACAGGAGATTTCTGAGCTGAAAGCTTACCGCCTAGTTTAATTTCAGAACCTGCTGTTGCCTTTGTGAATACATGGTCAAATTCTCCTCAGGTATTTTTTATATGGAGGGATGTTCTCCCAGGGGTACACCTAGAGGCTGTATCAGCCCATCCCTGCTTGTCCCTCACTACACTGGATTTTAAGAGGCCTTAAAGGGTATGTTGATGTTTGAGAAATGCAGAATTCAGCACTGCTTTTAAAGTGAGTTGTGAGGGCACATTGCTGACTAGTTCCCTTCTGAAATCTCACATTTCATCCATTCAGACTTCCAAAATAAGACAATACCTGCAGAGCAACCACCCATCTTTCAAAACCTTCACTGGTTCTTAAGAGTCCATAAAATCTACAGCTGACTTCTGGTCTCCATTTTGGAGACCTAAATAAGCTGCATTGTTTACGTGAATTTATAATTTGTAAGAATCTTTATCTGCTGTACCAGGTGCTGCAGCAATAAAATAAGATAATCCTGAGGCAAGATTCCAGCTCTATTGACACATGAACAAAAGTCTTTTTAAATAAATACAGGTAAGAGATTCAAATACACTTAAGTGCAAGCCTAATGTTGTCAGTGCAGAGAGACACTTGAGCTGAGCTGAGCTAAGCAGTAGCCTTTTGCAATAACATGCATAGCTGTACCTTAATTTTTCATCTCCTTTCCTGGGTAGAATAGTAAGGTATTTGTTATTGTTAAAGGTGTTTTTATTCATCACGATACTTTCCTCAAGGCCAGACAGGAAGAGCAGATCCATGCAAAGAGATGTCTCCTAGAGACGTGGAGAGGTAGCAATGCAGGGTGTAACATTTTCATCAAGATGTAATACGGCATTGAATCCACACCTTGAGAGAGTCAACACAGAGTCTTTGTCGACCAGTGAACCTCTTTTTGTTTTATTTTATTTTGCTTTCAGAAAAAAAAAAAAAAAAAAAAAAAATTTTAAATACTAAGTTTGAGAGATCACAGAAGCGGCAGAAAAAATCCCCCCAGATCATCTACCTTCTTTTCAAAGTCAAATTGTANAGGTGTTGTTTTGGGGGTTTTTAATTAAATACTGCTGTGCACTGCTTCAGATGAAATCCCTTGTTTTCTGTGCTGATAAAGTTAGGCTAGCCAGATGATAGATGCTGAAGTCTTCAAACTCTTTACATATATGAGGATTTGACCAAAAATCCTTCCATCTTTTGTAATGCTACATTCTTCAGGTTGCTTAACCATTACTGTGTTCAAGAAGATCCTCACCAACTTCCTCTTCAATTTACATAAATTTTCATCTGGTCTTCTTTAGCAGATTTCTTATCCTTCTTTGTCACAGACATGTCCTTTATCCAGCATATCCTAAGGGAAGGAAACATGTGCCTGATTTATTCCAAATGCAGAAGAGAAACAGCTATCAAGCACTTCCCATCTCTCTGAGTCAGTATTTATGATTCATTGAGTGCAAAAATAAGGTAGAGACTGAATGTGCCTGCTTGAAAGGAACACAGCCTACATTTGGGAACTCTAGTGATAATATTAGTTGTAAATGTCTATTATATAAGCTTTTTAACAGTTGTTTGCTCTTGGCAACAGTCTGACTGTCATAGTCTGAAGCGCCCAATACTATATTTCCGCACTTTTTCTCTTGCCCTTTCCTCAACTGCATCACTTGATGTTTGGTGCTTGGTGCTGCTTTGGTATTTGGTGCTGCCACAACCTAAAGTTTGAGAAGAATTGCCATTAGCCCCCTCAGAGCAGTTTTCCTGGAATTCTCCAAAGCAATGGAATCTCTTCCTGAACGAGCAGTTGTAAGCGTGGTAACTGACTTGAGAGTCTCTCATCAGGTCCTTCAGGTAAGCTGATGAGGTCATACAATATCAGCAAAAGCCATCTTTGCACTACCAAAATCTGTCACTGAGCTAACAGAAAGAAAGTGGTATGGAGGGCTCTACTCAGAATTCTTACATGAGAAATATTGCAAGGGAACACTTCCACTGTTTTCCCCTCTCATTATTTTTCCCATGCTCCAAAACAGCCATATCAGGCTGAAGTAAGCCCTCAACAAAAGTAAACTCTGCAGTTCCCTGATTCCATTTGACTCCAAAAGAATAAGCAGCATTATGGCATTTCTTTTACTAAATGCTTAATGGAGCATTTGAGCAAAATACAGCAATGACAAATTGGCAAAATACGCCTTAAGTGCCACAGGACAGAAATACAAGTGACACTTGGCCAATGCAGTCTTTTCACTCACTAAGAGATGTCAATCAAGATGTCTTGCTCCCTGACAGACTGTCCATCTAGTGGAAATACTTAAGAAGATTTGGATCACTCTTTTCCCTGTGTTAACAGCATCAATAATGAGCTCTTTATCTAAGGGTCAGCAGGTCACTAGCCCGTCAGCTTGGATTACTCATTGTTTCACTCTGAGGTCCCGCTTCCCTGACCAGGAGCACAGCATGCAGACTAGATTAGCCCCAGAATCTGTTCTGGAGGGGAACAACTGGGTATCTCTTAAACAAAACTCATGAGTGGGTTGGTAGTTAGATCAGTCAAAGGCGATTCCACCAGGCATTGTGGCCAGGGCTATGCCAGTCTCTCCATCCAGCCCAGGACTTCAGCAGGTACCCAGTATGACAGACTTTTTCATGTGTTGCAATGTCCTAGCCTGCTATATGCAGTCCACACTCTCAGGAGTCTGCTGGAAAGGTATAAATTACTGCAGATGTGTTATTTTCCATGTATATTTTAAAAGAAATAATAAATCTTTGAATCTTCTCAAAATGGAAAAAGAGCAAACAAAAAACCAAGTGAACAAAAAAAGAAAAAAGCAAAACAAACCATCAAACAAACTGAAATGTCCAGGACAAAGAGAGTATTGATAAGACCCAGAGAAGAACTCAGACTTTTGTACCAGAAGGACTTTAGTGATTCCATAAATGAGGGACTTGAAGGATTTCAGGGGAACTTGAGGAATTTAAGTGTTGTGCCAATTGCAACCATAAATGACGACAAATTGCACCTTGGGAGGTGAAGGTTAAGAGAAGAAAGAGGATGATGCACTGCTGAATCAGGATGTGCTCTGAGACTCTTCCTTCTTGGTAGTTTTAAAAACTGAGATAGACAAAGCCGCAGCTGATTTGACATAATTTTAGCACTTTTAACAAGAGACTGGACTAGACATCTCCAGGAGTCCATCCCAGACAATGCTTTTATGAGTCTGTGGTACTCTGCTGCATTAGTGTTCTCGTGAATCAACCAGAGAGCCTTAGATTGCGACCTCTGGGATATTTTGGCATATATTTAGAGCCACAAATATTCGCTGTAAAAAGGAATGCAGGTTTATGCTTTCCAGATGTCAGGGAGCAGCAAGGACAAGCTGCTCTGCAAGGGCAGGAACAGAGGGTGACAACAAGGCAGGCAGGGTCTGTGACCTCCCCAACAAGAAGTCAGGAAGCTTAGCCAGGCAGGGTCAGGATCAGGTCCAGGGACATTGATGAGGGTCAGCATTAGTCCAGTGACAGCCCTGGTAACCTGTTGTGACCAGGCTGGTGCAGGATCAAGATGGGAAGTCAAGTCAGTCAGTCAGGATCAGGGTCAGGACCAAGGATGTATTTGTCCTGGACTCACAGAGCTGTAATGAAGAAGAAACATGGCCACACTGAAGAGCTTCAGCTCTCAAGGAAAATTTGGTGGTCTGAACATTCCTTCTAGATTTCTTCAAGATAGTTCTTACTAGTGAGGAATTTGACTTTGGAGTCAGTCAACAAGACTCCTTCACTTAGTCAAATTTGCTTCTGCAAGGATGGGGGAGTATGCTCAGAACTGGGACACCAGGGGAGGTCCTGCCCAGAGCACAGCGATTCAGAGCCAAAAGCACCCACAGGTCCGTAATCACATCTTGGTTACATGGTGAGAACAGTTCAGGTTAGCAGGGTATGCCTTTCAGTAGGTCTTTTAGCAGATTCAATGCCTAAAATCCCTCAGACATATTCCACACTGGAAGAGTGGCAGATCTACCCTATCTAGCCAGATTCTGTCATCTGTGACTGTTTCTTCTTTCTGACAGATCGGCTGGCTTGACTACCTCCTCTTTTCACAATAAATGTAGCAGTAAAAAGTAGTTATCTCTGATATTGAAAGCGTTTCCTGGACTTTAACTTTCTTTTCCTCTAATCTTCAATCTCAAGCAGAAATTTGGGATTGTGTCTAACTGATTTTTTTTGTGCAGATGAGAAGCCTTTCTCCTTGCTTTGAAATACTCCAGGGTCTATTTTTTAAAAGATATATTATTATTATTTAGTACAGACTTGAATTTCTATACATGCTTAACAAAAATCATACAGTGAAAAAAATTATCAGGCTGCTTTAATAGGCTGTTTATATGAAACAGCTTCCTCGCTCTTTTTTTTTTTCTTTTCTTTTCTTTTATTTTTTTTCCTTTTT
>VZRN01004397.1:299197-312229 GCA_013397935.1 Dasyornis broadbenti
TTTTTCTTTTTTCCAGGGTATCCTGTCACAATATCCAGCAGCTGACATTCACGGCGTCCTGCGTGTCTCCAGGCAAAATGAGTACAGCCAAGAAGAGGGAGTTGAAATTTAGTGATACCTATGGCACTGCCCTTTACTGAAAGAGACTGATGGGATCTAGACGAAAGGCTGTGTCTTGTACCATATGGAGTTGAGCAATGCCTCAAAACTGGAAGTAGGGAATACAACCCTTACCCTAGCTGCATCCACAACAAACAGACATCCACAACAAGAAGGAAATACAAAAGCAGTGATTATCTAAGGATCTGGTGTTGTTGGTTGTTTTAGAGCATGCACATTTCCAATTAACACATGTTCAGCTGGCCAGTGATTGCTGGTTTTGTGTTTGTAGTCATGGATAATTGCACCATGTGATGAACTTAAATATTCCCACAGAGTACAACTATATTGATCCACAACCTAATTGTGGACATTATGAAAATACCTTTTAAAGGGCATCAATGAGCAGCCTTGTTCTGAAAGAATTTTTATTTGATTTGGCAGCATTAGAAGCGTTTAAAAATCACTTGCTGTGCTCATCTTGTTGAAGTTGAAATTTGTTCACCTGAGAAATGATACACTGAGCCTTCATGCATAGCTGGAGATTATTCACTAGAACAGTCAGCAGGGTGTAGGGATATATAAGTCAAAGGATGATTGTTTTCTTGCAGAATTGTTATTATTTTCCCCAAACCATATTCCTCATAGTAGAAGTATGGCACTGTCTGCCAGGGCCAGTAATTCAAGGATACAAAAACCTCATGGCTGTATGAGCTTGTAGGGACAGCTGATTTAGGAAAGATCATTGTTTGGTCAAGAAACCTCATTTTGACTACACAAAGAATTAGACTATGTGCAGTAGACTAGAATAAATACACTATATTTCATTTCAGCTTGTAATTCTTTCTGCTTTATATAGCTAACCTTTATCCACTGCCCACCCACCACAAGCTGAATAGACTTAAACTGACATTCATCACTGTCCTCTCAGTGGATCTTCAGCCTGACTGCATTAGTGTGAGACACCTTCTTCTGTGTTGTCAGGTGAGCAGGGATGATATAAGGCAGCAGAAACTTGTCAGATCCCATAGCTAAGTACAACTCAGATTTCAAAGCCAGAAAAATCGACTCCTGAGTGGCTGTCATGCTTCAAGGCTGAGAAATTATCTTTCCAGTTTAAAGCAGTAGAAATTATCTTGGCTCTGTCTCAAACCCTTGTTTTGTAGTGTCACTTCTGACTATTATAAGACACAGAAGCATTGCTTAAGAGAAACTGTTATTTAACAATTAAAACACTGGCTTTCAAAAAAAAAAAAAAGTTATATATTGAATCCTCAAAGATGTGTATCTTGCTTACTATATTGACCTTTCCTTACACCTTTTTTAATGATTCAGAAAACACATTACCCTTATTAAAGAACTAGAACCTGCATAATCTTCCTGCTCTTGGTTAACATTACTATCCTGTCTACAAAGCAGGAAATGTAAACAAATCAGAGAAAAAATTTTGTTCACTGTCATTTAGCAGATATGTGAGATAGACAGGAATAAGATAAAGACCTCCTGTATCCCAGAACTGGGGTGCCAGTACTTCAGGATTCTCCTTTTACTGGCATAAGTAGTAACAACAGGCAGCGAATTATCAGAAATACACTGAGGACTTAGACATTCCATCAGTATATGGCAAGTTAGCAGGAATTTGGAAAAACCAGTCATTTGTGGGTTCTCAGAGCACTTCATCTGTGAAGTGTTGCTCTCCCATTGAGCTTTAAAGTAAAAGGAAACAATCTAAATTGGTGAATATATTCATATCCCTTATGTTAGGGTTTCTCTGCTGAGAGGTGGCAACTTTATATGTTCATGGCATATGTTCAGCCATCCCTCAGCTCCTTGAATATAAACCAGTGTTTTAATTTTGTTCCTTGAAATGTGTCACACCAGTGGGTTCTCCCAGCATTTTCCAAATGCTTGTGTAGTAGCTGTTGTACATAACATGTTCTCATGCCCTGTGGTGATGTGCCTGTGCTAAGTGTCTCAATACCAAGAGCAACAAAGAGAAAATGTTGTTTCTGGGGTAAACTTCACAAACCTCCGACATAGCAATGTACATTTGAAGAGGTTTTGACTGATTTTACTGAGCCCACACTTCATATCATCTCATCCTTACCCAGAAATGCTTGCTTGCTTTGCCTCCCTCTGGAAGCCACAGGGTGATGGATCCAGGGGGAACGGAGGGCAGTCCCAGTAGCTTCTGAGACCTGGCAGGTGTTCATACACCTTTGTAGTTCCAGCTGCATTTCCAAGGTGCCACAAACCAGTGGTCTCACTGAGGTGATGGAGAAGGTGCACTAGAATTAACAGTGGGGGGAAGCACTGTGCACCATTTGGAGTTGACAAAGGGCTATAATCCGTGCTTGTTCCAAACTTTAAAGCACTAGGTGTACAAATGGATTAAAAGAAAACAAGGTTAGGTTCTGCAAATCAAATGAAAACAAGTAGTGAAAATCTCGTCAGGCAAGTAAATAATGAAGTGAGTCCTCTGTGTACTGGGGACAATATGAAAGATAATAATGATATGACTCCAAATCCAAACTAATACTTTGCCTCACTTTTTAGTGAGAAATGTGACATTTATGGGATGAATGCAGAGGGCAAATGGCTAATAGACATGAATGCACAGAGACAGAGATTACCATATCTGGGTTTAAGAAAGCTCAATATGCTCTTTTGAGAAACAAGTTGATTTATACACTGAAATGTGAAAAAAAATCTGAATTTTTAATAGAGTATGGAGGAATATCTGTTTAGAAAACAGCAAACACACTACACATATACACAATAGGGAGAGGCAAATAATCCAGAACTAAGAATTTAATCTGAATTAGATGTAAGATTAGCACAGATATTGAAGTGATGAGTATTTAAAAGCAGGAAATTAAGTAGAAACCAGGACAAAATATAATATGGATTTAGTAGTGATAGTTTGATTAGATTATTATTTTACCTTTTGATACCATGGCTAAATCTAAATCTGTGTAAAACACAGGAAAATAAGCACAGGAAAAAACCACAAAACCCAAAACTAAATCTCATCTACCTGTGTTGTAGCTAGCTACCAACACCTTGTAGAAATATGAGTTCAGAATTAGAAAAAGAAAAGAAACAATAATTAGCCTGGAAAGAACTGGCACTAGTGAAAATCCTTAAACATTTGGGATTGATTTTTTAACATCTTCATTAATGACCCTGGGATAAGAAGTTGGCGTGTAGTAATGAAGTTTGGTGATGACACAAAGCTCAACAGAGAGGGAGACTGTAACATTGTACAGAAAAAACTAAATGACCTTGAGAGTAGAATATTAGAAATGGGATGAAATTTAATTGCACAATGTGCAAAGTCATGCACTTAACGAGCTTATAACATGAACTTCTGCAAATTGGGAGTTTCATAGGAAAATGACAGAGAAGGAGGGAGACCCTGGGGCACTTGTTGATTACAGGAGGATTATGAGCCACCAGTATAGAGTGGTCATGAAAAAAGCAAGTGCCACAACTGGAAAGTTTCCTGGTATAGCTGGGGATGCACAATGTGCGAGACATTAATAAAAAATCATGTGAAATATCACCTATTTTCTTTATTTGAAAAGTTTCAAGTGGGAAATGGATGTCAAATCAACTTTTGAGTTTTTCTTAGAGCTGGAGACAGGAATTTTCTTCTCTGTGAGTGCAAAGACAATATAGCTGCATAAATGTCCCTATCACGCCCATGGGTCTGGAGTGGTTCCCTGCACAGTGCTGTGCCCTACTTGATGGATCCATAGGCCCCAGACAGCACAAGCCCGTCATGCAACAGAGACATGTCCTCCCAGAGATAGTTTTCTTGGCCTAAAATAATAAAATTAGCTGGAAACTTGATTGCCCTCTATAAAGAAACGCTGGCGTTTGTAGCTGTCCTGTCCCCCAGAAAGGCAATGTTAAGGAAAAAAAAAAACCAAACAGAGAGAAAATCAAGTAAACATAGGTTGACAAGAAAGAGAGCTCTGTAACCAATGGAGAAGAGAGATTTAGCTGTGGAATTAAGGAGGAAAATAAAATTGCTTTAAAATTGACCTCAAATTCCTTATCACCCTTTATTCATGTTCTTTCCCAAAAAGGTCCCAGAAAAAGCCTTCAGTCTCTGATTTATGCTGTAACATCAAATCACCAACTTATTGCTTTAAATCTGCTACTTGTTAGAGAATGTGCTAGTTTTCAAGAAGTTATCAATACTTTATGGAAGAAAATACATATTTAATTCAAACTTTGGGTGACTGATTTTTTTTTTAAAGAAAATGTCACAGAACTTTCGTCGTAGAAAATAAACTGAAATTACTGGAATTGTTTTGTAGTTTCTGCACCCTTGACAGTGACCTGTAAAGGATTTTCCCACTGTGCTCATCACTGGTGAGGCCACAGCTCAAGTACTGTCCACTTTTGGGCCCTTCACTACAAGAAAGACACTGAGACACTGGAGCAGGTCCAGAGAAGGGCAACAGAGCCGGTCTGGAGCACAGGTCTGATGAGGAGCAACTGAGGGAGCTGGGATTGTTTATCCTGGACAAAAGGAGGCTCAGGGGTGACCTTATCACTCTCTACAAGTCCCTGTAAGGAGGCTGTAGCCAGGTGGGGTGCAGCCTCTTCTCCCAGGCATCTGATGATAGGATGACAGGACAAAGTCTCAGCCTGTGCCAGGGAGGTTCACACTGGACATCAGGAAGAATTCCTGCAAGAAGGGATGATTATACATTGGAATGGGCTGACCAGGAGGTGGTGGAGTCACCATCGCTGGACATGTTCAAGAAACTACTGGACGTGGCACTCAGTGCCATGGTCTAGTTGAATGTGGTGTTTGGTGACAGGTTGGACTCGACGATCTCACAGGTCTTCTCCAACCTAATTAGTTCTGTGAATCTGTGATCTGCTATTTTATGTGATGAACATTTTCCTATAGGAAGAAAAGTCAGCAAACTGAACTGGGCAATCAGACACACGGTGCTAGTACCCAGTGTGTGGAAATCTTTTCTCCGCAAACAGACTAGTCTTTTCACACTAAGGATGGTGCAAAAGAGACAAAATAAATTTTTCCACTAACTATCATTAATTATTGATGCTTTCATCACTAGGACCGATTATACCGATTGCCACTGATTATACCAGCAAAAGTTCTTCATGAGGTCTCCCTTGGGCTCATATTTTTCACCAGATGCCTCTCTCTCAGTGGCTTAGAGTGGAATGATTTCTTTGGAGGTCTAAAGTACCTGTCTTCCTTCTGATCCTGCTAGAGACAAGTTACTGTCTGGCAATGTATAAATCTATTAGCAAGGTCCCTCCATCTTGAGCATTCTTTTTGAATACATTTAATTTCTTTTTTTTTTTCCTTTTCATGTTTTCCAGATCTCATAATCTTATCTGATTAAGGGGATTAGTTTGGAATTCAAGGAGGGATTTTTTTAAAAAAATATATATTTTGAGTTCTACATGCCCTGCTATTTTTTCCTCAGGTTTTACACTTGCCTCTAGCTTTTCAGAGGTACTAAAAAGCACGCAGTTTTCAGCGACATCTAAGGCAAGTAGATACTTACTACCCCTTTACATTAGAGTGCAGTTCCACAGGAAAAAATTCATGTCAGAGGCAAGAGACCGCAACTGTCACACACAACTACCCATGCTGAGCCACTCCATCATATGCTTATTCACCCACCACCTGATTATTCACCAGTGGGGAGGGTATTTGACACCTCCTGACGTGTGCCGCAGGTCTGTGGCACATAACATTCAACAGCAGGACTTGGACAGCCTCTGCTCTTCAATGAAATGTCCAGCACATGGAGAGAGCCAATTCAATTTAATGATGGTTTCTCGGCTTTTGTCCAATGCAGGCACCACATCCCAGGAAGAGTGACAGACCAATAATTTAACCTTGGTATTAGTGTGGAGCAAACTGCTGCGTGCTTTCATGGGATTGATTGTAAGCCCTGTATTGAGGAGGGCCAGAGTCAGACCTCTCTGGAAAATCACAGGCCATAGTTAAACCTTGACCTTTTACTAAAGGAGAAGCAAGGCTAATTGTGCCCAGTTAGTTGGGCAATAACTGAGCTTGAACACCTGATTAAAGAGTTTCTGGGATTTTATGCCTCTCCAGAGATGATCTGGCAGCTGTGATAGACTCCAACTATGCCTGACAGTGAGGGCTTCCTGCCAGAACCGGGTCTTTCCAGCCCTTTTGGAAACAGTTACTGAAACCACTTTTCACGTGTACACATAGGAAAAAGCAGGTATTTGCAGTGAGGTGGAAGAGTGACAAGAGAATACATTTTCTCTCTCTTCTACATGCATACATACATACGCACAGACAGGCATATCCCACAGCCATTAAAATCTCAGCCGAAGGGAGGAGATTTCTCAGGACGTGTGAAGTGACAGTCCTTGGCACTTCTCCAGCCAGCCCTCCTGCAGAACCTTGCTGCATGAGCACAAGCTGATTAATAGTTCTCCATACCCTGAAGCTAGGGACACTTAAGAGAAGGGGTTGTTCCTTTTATCCTACAGCGGCAGAGAGGCTACCAGGACAGACAAGGTAATGAGAATTTTCCAGTAGTCTCACCTTTTCCTTCCCAACTGCTTTTCTCATTCTTCCTCTGCCCCTCCTCCCTCTGTCTTCAATGCACTCGCCCATTACTGTTTAAAAAAAAAAAAAGCCTAGCTGGTACACACAGAAGTGCAAAGCTGCTGCTGAACAGACTCCGTTTGCCTCAGGATCAGTTGCTGCATCTGCTTGTGAGGCTGCCAGTCAGGACTGCAGATGATTTAAGAGGCTTTCTTATTGGCAATTTAGTTAAACCTGCTGTGCACAGTGAAGTCTTGGGAGAAGGAAGATGAATGCACATTCTAATGACTGAATCAGCATATATTGGGAACCAGGATGGCAGGAGCCTCACCTCCCTTGAGGCTCACCAGCTATGACAAGCAAAAAGCCTCCTTCCTGTTAAAAAGTACATTTTTGCTGTATGCCCCACTGTTGGATATATATTCTAGATGGATTGTGCCAGGACTCGTCGATGACATTAACACATACCCAGTGTCTGCAAGGTGATATTGGTGCTGTTTACACCCTGATTCCAGTGCTGAATCCCAGGAAGAAAAACAACAGTTCTGTGGAGGGGCTTCAGCAGATCGATACATCCTTTACGCTCCTGTATGAAGTAGCAATGTAAAACATCAGACTGCTGATGGGTGTAACAGTTATTTTATATACACAGATTTACCCCTGTGCTGGCTACTTAGCACAGCTCCACCACAGTCAGTGGAATGATGTTGATTTATATTTGCTAAGGGCCGCAGCCATAATTCTTGCCTTGATTTTTGTACATGTATACAAACGCACTGACATACTTCCGTATGCTATCCAGTGCAGCATTGTGTCCTCCATCTGTTTATATCTCCAATAAAAATTTCTGCAGTTATTCAGTGACAAATGTGAAATTATTCTATATCCTCAATGACATTGAGATAATTGAATTTATATTGCACATATGCTTGTTTACACATGCAAGATCTCACAGTCATTATTACTGGTGCTGATTTATGTTATTGCCATCCAGAGCTGCATGCATTTACGTCCAGCATTAATTTAAAACTATTTCAGAGATAAATCATCACAAAACAAACTAAGCAATCAGATGAGTATGCTATTATTCGCCTCATCTCTAACTATTCCAATCCAACTACCAACCTTCAAATCCTTTTCTATCACTTCACAAGTTCCATTCTTGCACTTTGAGCTCAACTGTTAAAGTTGCTTTGGACAAATGCATTGGAGCAAGTTGCAATTATTATACAGAAAGGGAAATATACAACAGACTTTGGGAAGTTAAGGAACCCTGAAGTTAACACATTGAAGAATTGACATTAAACAGCTTACATATTTCAAGCTTTTAACAAATCATGTCTGAGATCAGTATGCTACAAATCAGATTAAAGTGTTGCTTATGTGCAAACTGATCCCAACACAGTAAGGCAGTCAGGTTTTTCCCAAGCAGATTTTTCTGAATTAATTCTTTAACAGTCATCCCAAACCTTGAGGAACTCATTTACTTTTTGGACTACTTACCTACTTGTAAGCTTTTTTTGCCATACCAGACTACCTTAGGTTGTCTTACCCCTGCATCAGGAAGAACATTTTTTCTGATATTCACCTTCTTAGGCAGCATGGCAAAGTTTTGCCATGCTATTCTTTAAAGGTCATACAATTTAGGTACTAGCTATGCAAAACATGACATCTCACAATTTATTTCCCTCTGCAAAAGGACACTTAATGGCTTAGCAAGACACTGCCTTATTGTTTAGGCAGAGTAGCACTGACTTTGTGAGCAATTGAACTCAATAGAAGCAGGTCCCCAGGTGATTTAAATCATAGTTATCTCACTAAAGTCAGCACAGTCAGTACTGCCAAGTTAAAATGACTAAAGACACGAGGCCAAATTTGTGCCTTACTTTAATAGAACATCTGGGCCTAAAGTCAATGTTTCCAACACCCAAATGTCAGAGAGACATTTGTGGTTTTTTGAATGTTGATTGATCATTGGAACCAAGCTACTCTGCCTGGGTCTATACCATGAACCTCACAATCCCAAAATAAGCCACCTGTGGGGTTTAGACCGGTTCAGAGACAGGCAAGAGCTGAGGAGGAAAATTCTGGATTGCAGTTCTGAGAGCTTGACTTAGCCTGAATTCTGCTGCTGGCCTCCAGCTCTGTGCTGGATTTCACCACCAGCTCCTGTAATTCCCACGGAGTTGTGAACATTTCAGCTTCACCCCTCTACATGCTTGAGGCCAAAACTTTGCTCGTGTCCCAGTTACACACTATTCTGAGAGTGGCAGAAGTGGTGATTGCATGTGAACGCAGCCAAAGAGTGAATTCTCTATATCAAGAGTAAAAGTGGCAAAATTGGACCTTTCTCATTAAATAAATCATACAAACAATCAATTTACATATGTTTTGCATTCTTGGGTATACATTTTTAAATATTTTAAAGGTTCAGGAAATCTGGGAGGATTTATAACATGAATCCCTCTGAACTGTGATTTAAGAGTTACTTCTCCCTTAAGAATAATGATTTACTGGGTCTAAGCAGTTTTAGCATTATTATTTTTTAACCTACTGGGGCATTCAATGCAGTTACTGTCAAAGGAAATAAAACCAGATGGTAATTGTAGATTAGAGAAAAAGAATGAACTCCCAATTAATTATTAAAATTGAGTGTTAATTTTAGAAACTTGCATCAAATTGTTCGCAAAAGAAAATTTAAAGCTACAAGAACATCCAATCCTATATTATTTCTTAAATGCCCTGTTCACAAGCTGTAAAAAACACTTTAAATATTGGAGAAATCACACGGAGAATGTAAATGACACCAGGTATATACCAAATTGTGTCAAGGATCTGCTCTCCTCCTTATATCAGAAAATCACAGAATGAGTAAGGTTGGAAGGGACCACCGGTGGAATCAATAGGTCCAATGACTCTTCTCAAGGAATATACAGGCACAGCATTCGCATACATGAACCCTATAAGATGCTGAAAATCAATATGTGTCCATGTTAGTAGATATCTCTGTTTCAATCTTAAGGCAGAGTGAGATCAGTTTTCCACTTACTTGGATTTTGGTTTTTCTTTTTAGGATTAAAAAAATTCATTCCTTACTGTGATGAATTAAAATATTTCAAAGGTTTTGGGCCTTATATGAATGAGAGAGTAATATCAGTAATATCAGAGATGCAAAAATGTTCAGACTGGCCCCTAGTTTCATGGCACTTCTTGGGAATCAAAAACACTGCAAGAGAATGCGTGTTTAGTCCAAATGAGTGAAGACAAAATAGTTTGCTGCAAAGAGAGTAGAAACTATTTATCATGCTTAAGACTATGGAGCGATCAGCTGCTCTGACCCTCCACGGCTTCCTTGATAGTTAAGGTACTTGGATCCTTTCAACTGGTGGTGAACATATACATTTTCTTTCCAAGTTTGCTATCTCCCTAGGTTTTTTTTTTAAACAGAGTATCAATATGTGTGGCACTAGGGAAGGTCAGTTTAGAATAAATTTAATATCAAAGTTGTTTTACTTTCAGAAAAGGCTCCATAAAATATTTTCCCCTTCCAAACTGATCTATTCCCTCCATGTGTTCAGTCAGTTCTGATGCCCTCAGTGACAAACTGTGAGTACAGGCACATTTTTCTCCCCTTAGCTCTGTGTATTCAATGTTGTAAATGAGAAAGGGCTGCAGTTCCAGGCTGTGCACATCAGCAAGGGAGTTCTTAACGTCCCAGACATACCTTTATGAAACTCAAAGTTTTATATGGTCAACACTGTTTTTTCTAAGATTATAACTTCAGATGAAGTGTAATGACTGGGACAATGTAATGTCCTGGATATGTCCTGGAACTTGGTCTCAGAGTACAGGGTTGACTTTGTAGAAAGAAAGTGATGAAGAAGTGATAAACTGGTGATGAGAGAGAAACCTAAGAATATTTGCAGTGGGATCAATATAAGGCCCTGCTGTAATATGTTTAGAGATCTGCTTCTACCACAGTATCATAGTACATGTCAATCATCCAGTGGCTCAGCAGGCATCGGTCACTTAACAGCAACACTAAGGGAGGAAAAACCATGTCAATTAAACCGAATAAAAATATTAAATCCCCAAATATTAAACATACATCCAATTTGGCAACTCATTTGACTGCCTAAGGCAGTTGGTTTATAGAGTCATGTTCATTCCACTTAATATTATTAACAATTCCCAGGGAAGTACTGCATAGTTACAGTAGCTAGTACATTAATCTTTATCATATGTACAAGAGTGGAAGTTTGGAATAGGATTATGAAAACAGAGTGCTTATTCTTTTATCTCCAAACTGATCTCTATGCAGAAAATAATGATCTAATGAGACTACTTACTAACTGACTATTAACTTCCCTGGGGCTAGAAATGCTTTTCCATCAAGTGCTGGGACAAATGCTCTTGTGAGAGTTTTGAGCTTTCTGCCTTTGAGCTTCTGCTTCTGCTCTTCCTGTCAATGTGGTTGGGTCGCAGAATGCAAAATCCCCACATTCCAGTTTTACACATGCTGTGGGCTAAATTAATGGTTCTGCATGGAAATCATTCTAAAAGCCCATGTCATCTTCCCCACAGATTCCTTTTGCCTTTGCTCATTAATATTGGAGTGATTCCTCTAAAAACCAACTGACTCTGGATGTACACTCTTAGAAAAAGAGCAAAACCACTGGATCTTCCCCTTTCAAGTGAAAGCAAAGCTGAAAGGAATCCAATTGTGTTCACATTCTCAAAGTCTACTTTGTATATAAGAATATAAGAGAAGGCAGTACTGGGTCAGATCAAAGGTCCATCTAGCCCAGTGCCTGTCTCCAGCTGCGATCAGCACTGGATGGCTAAGGTAAAGAATAAGACCAGGGCATAGATGTAATCACCCTTTCCCAAATATTAGCCCAGCCTTCAGCAATTTGTGGAACAGGGACTTCTTGAGCCAGAGGTCATGACTTCATGTTTAAAGGCCCTTAATTGATTTTTCTTTCACAGGTACGTCCTACAATTTTCTGAAGCGTGAATTCCTGTGGAAATGAGTTCCACAGCTCCACTAAGTATTTTGTGAGGAAGTATGTCCTTTTGTTTGAATCAAAGCTAGACCCTAATGGGTTTCATTTCTCCTACTCCTAAAACTGGAAATGATACTGAGATATTGTTCAGATTTATCTTCTTCATGCTGCTCTTTGTTATGAAACATTATGAATGATGAAAAAACCCCACACTGATATTTTATCTCCATTTACTCATCTCTTTTTTCTTTTACATGCTGAAGAATCCTACTCTGTTCAGCCATTTCCTATGCAGAAGTTAATCCTTATCTTTATCATTTATCACCTTGCTCTTCACTATACAACATCCTTCAGTAAGTGACTCAAGAGTCATGTCCAAAATAAAGACACGAAGAAAATCAGATGACTTTAATCCATCAATTCCCAGGAATTATGCTCCACAATGTACAGGGATCACCAAAGAAAAAATGCACTTTGCTGGTACATTTAGTTGGGTTTACTGTGCTGATAGGAGCAGATGGGTGTGAATTTGGTCATTACATCACCCAAAGTCTTCCAAGTACAGTTTAGTACAGGTCTTATGAGGCTTCTACAGAAAGTGATTTTGAGAACCTAATTCAATGAGAGAAGTTCCCCTCTCCTGTTCTTTCTACACCATTAGCTAAAACTTACAGATCCCTCTAACGAAAGAGTTTGTGAAGAAGGTATGGCCTAGTCAAAGGACATTATGCAAGGATGTTCTAGAAATTTATAAGTGTTCTAGTAGACACTGTGAAAATCCAAGGAGGACAAATTCATCCCAAAAACACAGGCAGTACATTGCTAGGGAAATTCCTGAGCTTGCAGTATTTGGGAGAAGGGCTGAGAGACTGCAGGGGTGAAGCTTGTCCTGTTTTTACATTCTTCACTAAACATTTGCTGTGGGTGCTATTGATGACAGTCCCTGCAGTCTGACCCAGACAAAGTTCTCTTATAAACCCAGGCTGCCATGTTCATTAAGGCAGCCCATCGATAAAACGGCCCATTAAGATCACCCTTTCCATGGCTGCTGCAAATGCCGCAGGAGGCTGCGCTCTGCCCGACTTTCGCTGGGAAAGGGGCGATGTTAGAAAACAGGCGGTGAAGCCAATGCCGCTGGGTGGAAGCCCGCTGTGCTAAGCCCTCCCGGCCGCCCGAAGCCCCTTCCCACCCCTCCCTCGGCAGCGCGGAGCTCCCAGCCCGCCCGCATCCCGGGGATGCCGGGAGCGCCGGGAGGCAGCGGGGCGGGCGGCAGGAGGGCTTAGGACCCAGGGGGACGGCAGTGGAAGGACCCAGGCTTTGGCGCACACGCCTCCTACCCAA
>VZRN01004397.1:312723-360984 GCA_013397935.1 Dasyornis broadbenti
CCCCCTGCTCCCTGCCTGCCCCCTGCCTGCTCCCTGCCTGCTTCCCCGTGCCTGCCCTGCTCCCCTCTGTCTGCCCTGCTCCCCCCTACTCCCTGCCTACCGCCTCCTGCTCCCTGCCTGCTCCCCATGCCTGCCCTTGCTCCCTCCTGCCTGCCCTTCTCCCTCCTGCCTTCCCTGCTCCCTCCTGCCTGCCCTGCTCCCTCCTGCCTGTCTTGCTCCCTGTCTCCTGTCAGCCCTGTTCCCTCCTGTCCCCTGCCTCCTTCCAGCCAAACTCTCTCCCTTCTTCCTGCCCTACTCCCTGCTTGCCCAGGCTGCTGCCTCCCCTGCCTACTGCTTGTTTCCCACTGCCTGCCCAGCCTCCTGCCTGTCCTGCTCCCTCTTTTTCCCTGCCTTCTGTCGGCTCTGGCTGCTGACTCCTGCCTGCCCTACCTCCTGCCTCCCAACATACTTCTCCTGTCTGCCAGCCTACCCCTCCTGTATCTGCTTCCCTGCTGCCTGCTCTCTTTGCCCTGACTGTCTCTTTCCACTGCTCACTGCCTTCCCTGTCTTTATGTCCCCTGCCTCCATCGCTTGCCTCATGCCTGCCCTGACTCCTTAGTCTCTGCCTCTTCTGCTTCTTATTTGGCCTGCTCCCTCCCTGCCTCCTTATCCTGCTTCCTGCCTCCCCTGGCTGCCTGTCCTACCTCACTGCTCTCTGCCTCCCTGCCTCCTTCCCCTGCTCCCTGCCTCTCTTCTTTGTCCTGCTGCCTCTACTTCCCTCCCCTCCCTCCTCTGCTTCCCATCTCCCTTGCCTCTCCTTGCCCTGCTTACTGCTTCCTGCCTCCTATCTACCCTGCCTCTTCTTCCTCCAGTCCTCCTTGTCCTGCTTCTCTGATTCTCTGCTCTCTGCCTTCCTGCTTTCTGCCTTCCCTGTCTGCTCTTGTCCCTACCCTGCTCCCTTGTCTCCTTTCCTCCCTGCCCCTGTTTCCCCACATTCCTCACTTTGCTGCCCTTTCTTCCCCTCCTGTCTTCTTTCTCCATCACCAACCTCAATCCTTCCTGAAAGGCGGCATGGAACTGTAAATTCAGCTCAGCAGCCCAGGAGCTGGGGAAGGAAGGAAAAGAGCACAAGTTGGAAGGAAAAGTCCAGACCCGATTTGAGACTGGGGACAGATGAGAGGGATGTGGAGGAGAGTGTTAAAACTGGGAGTTAAGTTAATGAAGTAAGGGCTACAGGCAAGTGTTGACATAAAGGAGCTTGTCAAACAGCAGCAGATACCTGTTTGCTCCTCAGCAAATTGATGCCTGTTTTGACTAGTTGTACACATTCCAAAGAGGCATGAGCGATTAAAGAGAGGGGGGAATGTGCCAGGTCAGTCAACTGTATTGCTTTCCCAGTGGAAAACAGTGATGGGTGCAGGGTAGAAGTGAGGTAAATCTTGCCTAGCCTGTGGATCCTTTGCTGCAGGAAGTCAAGAACTAAGTTGTGGTCTCTGCAAGAAGTGAGGGTGCTCATACAGAAAATAAATGCAAAACAAATAACAGCTGGAGAACCCCTATGCATGCTACTGGCCTGACTTTAATTCTGTTTGCAATGGTTTAATCCTGAGAGGGTGAGGAAGGTCATTGGAGAAAGGGAGCTTCCCCTTTTCAAAGTGCTGATTCCTCATTTTTAACAAGCTCTGTGAATAATGAAATTAAGGAGCAGATGGCTACTCCTTGTCCATCACTGAATAGTGACTGGATCATATTTGGAAGAAAAAATTAAATTACAGAAAGGCTGCTTTCATGTGCTTTCTGAGTAATCAGATGATAACATGGATTATCTCCAGTACTAGAAGTTAATACAATGCCAACATCTACATGAGATATTATGTAACAGTATTATGCTATGCACTGCATAGTGAAGGTACTGGTTTACTTTGTCATATAATGATGTCAGATAACCTTGTGGAGCTTTTCCTCGTTTGCAATCTGTGTCCCAGCTTGAAGTTTGCAGGGGCAGCTTGTATTGTCATGTGTCTGTTATAAAATGCTGCTGATTATTTTAAGAATTCTGTTGACTCATTCACCTCTATAAACTATGGAGTATTTTCTAAAAATTGGACTTTTGTAAGGTAAATGCAAAACAATGAAAGATCTGACAACCTTTTCAAAACCCCCCTTAATTTATTATATCATGATTTATAACTTAAAATCTGTTGTGGAAACCGGATACTCTGAGTAGCACTGAGTGCTGCTGAGTAGTAGGGTAAGCAGTAACTGAGTTCAGCAATGGAGGAACTGCAGAATCAATGCCATAACACTGGGTCATCATTCCTTAAACCGTATGTGCCTTGAGCACAGAGGTTGTTTCACTGAAACATGTAACAGCAGCCTACTCATCTTCCAAAAAAACACCATGTCAGTTGAGATAGAAATGATCAGCTTCATAAAAGGATGGAGAATATTTCCTTCAAAAAGATTGTAAACTCATGCAGTTGTTAACTTAAGCATGCAATTATTGAAGCAATTGTGCTATTGCTTGGCAAGTGAGTTTTATTTTCTCTCACGGCCTCATACTGTAGAGTATCTCTGGCATAGGTACAAAGAAGATGTGACAATTTGGTCCTACTAGTTAAACAAAATAAAACAAGACAAAAAAGGAAGCAACATTAGTCTTTTGCAGAGTGGGAAAACTGAGTAGAAGTTCACATGGTATTTGTCAGATGAGTTGTAATTCCTTTCCCTCTTGATCTAATGCTGTTCTGTTGACTTAATTGGAGAATTTCCAAACTCTTTAGTGGGATTTTATTTTCTTTTAGTTTGGTTCTTTTCCTTCAGTAGTATTTATAGAAATAAGCTCCTTAAGTCTGATACGCTCGTCCACTGAGAAAACAAACTCACATGGTATTATCAAGTTATATTAATCTTTATTTCTACAAGTTTGGGAGAAGTTTCTATGCACTTTGTGTTTGTGCTCAGACTTCAGTAGGAATGAGACAAAAACCCCAGGAGGACAGCATTAATTCCTGGGTGCAGAAATCCCTCCGTCTTTCCTTTCTCCTTTCCTTTCTCCTTTCCTTTCTCCTTTCCTTTCTCCTTTCCTTTCCTTTCCTTTCCTTTCCTTTCCTTTCCTTTCCTTTCCTTTCCTTTCCTTTCCTTTCCTTTCCTTTCCTTTCCTTTCCTTTCCTTTCCTTTCCTTTCCTTTCCTTTCCTTTCCTTTCCTTTCCTTTCCTTTCCTTTCCTTTCCACTCCTGACTGTCCTTTCTTCCCTTCCTCCCACCACTGCCACACATATACCACAGATGCTTTTCTCTGGCATAACATATAAAGCAGAAAGAAGTCAACACTAATATATTACCATTGCATTTCAAATTTTTTGAAGGAATATAGTTTTTCAAAACATGGAGCAGAGGAATTGCAAAATTAGATAAAGTTCATGTTATTAGACAAGTAGTACTGAATATCTTGTTAATACGTTTTATTCCCTCTTCTGTGTATCTTTGTCCAGATGTTAAAGCACAACTTCTACAGCATTTATGCATGTTCAGACACCAATGCTATGATTGTGTGCTACCAGATTTCTACCTATAGCTTCATTATGAGGCTTGGGGGTCAGAATTCATGTTTTGCATTGCATGCTGTTGATAATTTCTGCTTCAAGAGGTTTTTATGTTATTGGAGGAACTGACCTCTGTCCGATAGAGGCCAGGGTACTTTTGCTTGATAATGCTTGCAGCAGGACTGATGTGGGAGTTCCTCATAAACTGCTACTTTTTTGGCATGCCACAGGTCAGGCCACATGTTCCCATAGGTGTCTGCAGATTATCTGTGGTTGGTGAATACTTACAACTGAATACTATAATTTGAAGAAAAATTGAACAAACATCTTTAAGTTCATGACTGTTTTGTTTAACTTTTACATTTATGAGTTGTTTAAGTTCCCCTCCTTGGCATGTGGTCCAGTTCCTTAATATTCAGGTGGTTAATAAGTTTTGCACATTTTAGGTCCAAAAGTAACAGGCCAGTTTTTTAATTTTATGTTTGCCAGACAACCTTGTCTGTCTCTCCTCCTGCCTGGCAGCTTGTAGGAATAGCAGGACAATTTCAGGTCGGTGCTGCAGACATGCCTGCCCTACATACTGTACAGGGAGCAGCAAAGATCAGTTGAGTTTCTGCTGTGTTTTGTGCCATGGCTAAATTACTACCACTGGACATCTAGATGTAGCCTGAGGGCAACCTGTAACTAACTCAAACTAACAAGAAGATTGTAGAATGAGTAGGAATACATGATGTGTTGTTTTTACTGAACTGAAGGAAATGTTCATTTTTGTACCTGAGCTGAGAGATTCTGCCCTGGGAATATGTGAGAAACCATCAAATTCCCCACACAGCTGTTACAGTCACAAACATTCACTATTTTCATATTGAAGAGAAACAATAAATCCCTAGTGAAGGTTTACAGGAGCCCTCGTACTTGGAGCAGAAAGACTTGTAATATTTAACTCATTTATGTTCACTGGGTGTATCTAGTCCCTTAGGGAAGACTGCAGAGAAGCAGTGGCGAGGCCAGACCCAGAGAGTATTGTATCCACCTCTGGGCTCTTCAGTACAAAAGAGTCATGGACGTATGGGAGAAAGTCTGACAAAGGGTCAAGAGGATGATGAGGGGACTAGAGTGTCACTCACATGAAGAAAGATTGAGAGAGCTGGGACTGTTCAGCCTGGAGAAGAGCAGGCTGAGGGGGATCTCATCAGTGTGTTCAAATACCTGAAGGGAAGATGCAAAGAGGGTGGAGCCAGTCTCATTTCAGTGTGCCCAGGGCCAGGACCAGAGGCAATGAGTGCAAACTGAAACATGGGAAGTTCCTTCTGAACATCAGGAAACGTTTTTACCTTGTGAGAGACTGATTACCAGCACAAGTTGCCCAGAGAGGCTGTGGAGTCTTCCTCCTTGGAGATACTCAAAAGCTGTCTGGACAGAGCCCTGGGAAACCAGCTCCATGAGGCCCTGCTTGAGCAGGGGTTTGACCCAGACACACTCCAGAACTTGTTTCCAATCTCAGCCTTTTTGTGATTCTATAATAACCTGAGAAGCATCCAGGCTATTTGGCTTGGGATATTAGATAGATCTGTTGGAAACACCCATAGGGAGTTTGCTCTTTGCAAAACAAAGAAATTATACAATTTGGGGGTCCTGATTGTGCTTTTGAAGCCTAAGGGGATTATGCTGGAGTTACTGGGAATGTTACAGTCTACCTCTCCATTTCCTTGTGTGCAACATAGCTTCTTGTTTTCCTTATGATGCAGAGCATTATTCGTAGAGAGGAAAGATTCCCTGGATGTTAGCATGTAAGCTTGTGGCTCAGAAGGCATATGATCTGTTCCCAGCTCTGTGAAATGTGTCCTCTGTGATCTCAGGCAAATCACTCAGGGCTGTGCTTCTTCCCACAATCTGTGAAAGATGCCAGGGTCTCGCACCCAAGGACAAGAGAGAGTCAGTTTTGTTCATTGCTCTTTTGAAATTAGTTCATGGAGCTGGAGAAGGTCCATTTCTATGCCTGACTACTCCACTTCCAGGGCAGGCTTCTACTGAGGTACCACAAGGCCACAAAGTACCATAGGAACCATTCCTGTAGGTACAGGTATGGATTCATCCTCCCCTGTCCTTATGGAGCAACCCCTGCTAAGCTGAACATAGCCCTAAGAGGTTTTCCAGAATTAACATCAAAATATTTTTCAAAAAGAAATTTAATGAGATGACACCCACACTCTGAGATGAAATCATTCTAGATTACCATTTTCCCTCCCTCCCTGCCCACTCCCTTCCTCTCTGGCATGATTTTAGCAGCTAATATCAGCATGAATGTTAGGAGTTAGGAATTATATAATGAGCCAAACCATAGCAGTGATACCTCTTAATACCAGGTGAGGATGGTACCTCACCTGTGCTTTCTCGGTTTGAAATACTACTGCCTTCTCAGTTTGAAAATTTTGATAATGAAATTTCACATGGCATATAGCTTTGGACTGGATGGAAAACACATGGTAAATAAAGAGATAGCTAAAATCTTTCTGGAACTGAATTGGATGGGGAAGGGCCAAATAGTCATGAGGTGCTTAAAGAAACAAGTGCTATTGCAGGGACAGTTAAGTGGACAGGACCAAAATGATCCAGACAAGTGCCATCATCACTAAAGGCAGGTTTTGACCAATTTTCCAGGGCACATAGTGCAAATAGGGATTGAATGCTGACCCAGAAGCTGTCACTGAAGAGAGAGCAGTACGGCATACTAAAATCTTGGAAGCTTTGTATACTTTCGGAATGTATTATTTTCATTTTAGTTTGTAAAGTGAATATTACTACACATTTTATTAACTTTTATTATTTTTTGAGGATCATGCAAAAATATAAGCTGCTCATCTGACAACTGTATCCCACTCTCAGTATGTTACCCATGCTGAACACTCACTGTCCCTTGTCATTCCCTTGTTGGGACTGAACATGAGTTAGCCAAAATTGTACATGACACCACAATTTTGGTGGAAATTTCCTTCCTTGTTTTGGTATTAGTATGATGCATTTCAAATCTCTGTAAAATTTTTTTTCTTTTCATTTAAGGCTGGATTTTGTTCCTTTGAAGGGATGATTTATTATAAGTGGCTATGAAAAGACATTAGGAGAGTAAATTGTCCCTTGGGAAGAAAGAGTCACAAGACAGAAAAACAGCTGTTGAGACTATAACATAGTCTAGTGTGCCAACATGCAGCAACAATATTCAAAATAGGGAAAGAAGGCCAGTATCTTCATTTGGAAGAAAAAGCAACCCTGCATCAAACTGAACAAAGATGTAAACATCTAAAAAATTGGCAGATGGATCAGAGCCGTACACAACATCGGAAGAAAAGGAGAAATTGCCATGTGTGGGAGGGGGTGAAAATGGAGATGAAGCTTCTGTATATTTTGGGAATCAGAATAAATCAGTAGCACTTGAGAAAGTGCAGTGACAATTAAACTGGGTAGCTATGGAGCACTGAATTTATTGTCAAGGTTAGCAGTGGGAGAACCAAATCATTCAGTGATGTATATCAGGCTCCTTGGAGGCAATGGTGCTAGTGTGGATTGTTAACCTCATGATTTGCCCCACTATTCTGAGAGTGACAAAATTGTTCATACATATTTTAGATTATTTTGCAATATATAACTTCACACCAATAAAGTATTTTAGTGAAGTCTGTTCCGGGTGATTATTGGGATAATCTATAGATAACTGTAATCCATGGCTATAGCTCAGCTCACTATCAGAAAATTCTGAAATTCATTTAAAAGTGGATCTTTTGTTAGAATGAGTATTTGTAAGTTGCTTTTTTGGCAACAATACCTGACAGAAAAGGACTGTGTCTCCCTCACCTTGAGATTGTGCTAGGCATTTAAATTAGTTAAAAACAGTAGGAAACTTTCATAAAAATAAGTAGAATAATTTTGGTATTAAGTAGTTGGGGAACCAATAAGAAAGGCCAGACTTTATCTCCTTGGTCAAATCTCATTTTCTTCTGGAGCAGACTGAAGTTGACCTTTCAAGAATTTTCCTAATTGCCAAAGAAGCATCTTGGTGGAGGTGGGAGACAGAAAAGGGGCAGGGGAAGGGACAGTTTTACTACCATAAACTCCTAGAAAATGGATTAACTTCTGGGGATTGTGTTTGTGTGTGTCACAGTTATGTGCTGCTAGTCCTTGGACATTTTAGAACGGATCCAGAGAAGGGCCACAAAAATGATCAGAGGGCTGGAGCACCTCTCTCATGAAGAGACGCTGAGAGAGGTGGGGTGGTTCAGCCTGGAGAAGAGAAGGCTCCAGGGAGACCTTACAGCAGCTGTCCCATACCTAAAGGGGGCTTACAAGAAAGATGGTCACAGATTTTTTCACTAGGGCCTGTAGTAACAGGACAAGGGCTAACATTTTTTAACTGAGAGAGGACAGATTCAGATTGGATATAAAGAGGAAAATTTTTTATGATGAGAGTGGTGAAGCTCCGGAACACGTTTCCCAGAGAAGATGGGAATGCTCAAACATTGGAAGTGTTCAAGGCCAGAAGGAATGGGGCTTTGAACAACCTGATCCAGTGAAAGATGTCGCTGTCCACGAGAGGGAGGTTGGACCAGATGATCTTCAAAGGTCCCTTCCAAACCAAGCCACCCTGTGATTCCATGATTTTGTGATTCTAAGCCACAGGAATGCTAAAGGTGTTGTAACTCATACTAGGCCCTGAGCCAGAGCTAACACAGACCCCAGTTAAGCTTCTTGCTTGCAGACCTCTGCTGAGCACCCTTGAGAACAGTTTCCATACTCTACTACATGCTATTAAAACTAGAGAGGGACTAATCCTGGCACCACACTCCCCTTGTGACAGTGCCACACCTAGCTCCCTTAGCTAGCTCATGGAGGCAATTGTAACTAAACTCACGATTTTTGAAAGAAAATGCTGATGTCACCATTAATTTGAGGTCTCAGTCACAAAATATCGGCCTGGCTTCTCCATGGCCTGCTGTAATTTTACATCAGTGGAATTCTGCTGATACCATAGGTGTTATTCTAATTTGGTTTAACAAAAGCAAGAGTAAAGCAAATAACTGTTATTTTATTTTTATACAAAGAATCTACCTTTAATCCAGCTCTAATTTCTTTAAGAATTGAGTAGCCTGCACCCATAGACTACCCCTCAAAATTTGGGGACTTGTTTTCTGGAATCATTTGCGCTTCGTAGCGCCTTTTCAAAGCCCTCTTTTCTCCCAGTTCTGCCTTTCCTTGAGTTTTCCCAGGTTGATCAATCATCAGATACTCTGCCCTGCAGGTAGCTCTTTTCAGCTCCAGGTCCACAGTGAATATAGAAAGAGGATGCTTAATAAACTATCCTTTGCGTCACCCACAGAAAAGTCCAATTCATATTGCTGTTAAATGTAAAGCTTATCTCCCACCACAAATGGCCTTTAAGCAAATATGCAGAAACTCTCTGTATTTAAATTTTGGGATCTCATCCTGGGCCTGCAGCTGTGGTATCTAAAATGTAGTTTTTATCAATGACATGCAAGGTCACAAAGCAGGGAACTGAGGCTTCCCTTGTGCTTATTGACTTCCAGGTCCTGCAATGTAACTTTGAGCAAATCCTGGACCAACAAATGCTTTGGCTGCTGCTCTCCCCTTTGTTTGATCTGAGAATGCTGAACCCGGGGGAGTAGCTGAATGAAATTGTTGTTTTGCTATAAATAATTCATAACTTTCCAAAGAGCTTTCTTCAAATACAAAAAGTATGTCTTTCACCGAGGGACTCCCTTTAAATTTTTAAAACCAATTTTTCTGAAATTAGAAAGAGAGATCAGTTAAGCAGTGGGGGGTGTGTGTTTGCTTGTCTGTTTCTGTGATGGCTGAAAAATTGTATGGATCTTGATCTTTCCTCACACACATACCACATTAGAACAGACCTTGATCTTATTTCACACAAGTGTAGCTGCACAGACTTCGATGACAGCCTCTTGCTAATTATGTCACTGAAATGTAAGAGATTCACTGTACCATTTTGCTCATACATAACAGCTTAAGCAGATTTTCTTCTAACACTTGTAAAAACAAATTCTAGGTAAAGTATGAAAATCAAAATGAGATTCAGAACTAGGTACTCAGAAAAGCTACAATATACTGAAAAAAAGGAATTTTGAATAAAATACATCTCTTTACAACTAGAACACCAGCCCTGTCAGATTAAATGCGTCAGGCACCTTATTTGTGGGAAGTTTCCCATGAAGACGTATTGAGTCTCAATGGGAAATATTTTCAGTGAGGTTCTACAAAGTAGAAATTATCCCTGGTTTTGGTGAAGTTTGGGGTTTTTTAAAAATCAGTTTTACAGTCAGCTCAGGGTCTTATTCAAGGAAAGGTACAAGCTGATAGTACAGGTGATTAAACCAAATCAAACAGTTGTTCTGCTGAGTATGACAAGGGTAAATCTGTCTACTTATGAAGCTGAAATCTTGCTCCAGTTAGGGGTGGAAAAAAGATTACTATTATTTTTGCTGTTATCATCCTCGGCTTGAAGTTAGGTATGCTGCAACTCCCACACTTTTATAAGACAACTTTGTGAAGCGTATTTTAATAGTAAATTTATACAGCTTAGTATTAATTGTCAATTAATCAGATTGCTTTTCTGAAAGCCTGAATACATACATTCAAGATGTTAGTGAATGCCTTATCTTAAATGCACCCATTCTGAAATTATGTGAGTGGTATCCTCCTACATATGAAGCACACAAAGAAATTTTATGGCTAAATAAATTCAGAAGTGCATTCCTACAAGCTTTATATACGCATTTAATCTTTCTTTTATTTATTTTCTTTTTCTTTTAGTAAGTGATGGAATAAACAACACGTTGCTTTGGATGGATTATAGTACATGAGAACTGCCTGTTACTCTGCAAGAAAAAGAAAAGCCCTTTGCTTTATTTTGTTAAATACCAGCTTGATAGCAAAAAGCATCTGAATGGCTCACACTCACAGCAGACCAGCAGCTGAATGGGATCAGCATTTCTACTAAAATATCTGAAGTTAAGGATTTGGAAAAGAGGTTTTTGCAGAGATGACCCATTTACAAGCTGGACTTAGTCCAGAGACTATAGAGAAAGCCCGCCTGGAACTGAATGAAAACCCAGACATTTTGCATCAGGATATCCAGCAAGTCAGGGACATGATCATCACGAGGCCTGACATTGGGTTTTTACGTACAGATGATGCCTTCATCTTGAGATTTCTCCGAGCCAGAAAGTTTCACCAAACTGAGGCCTTCAGACTGCTGGCTCAGTACTTCCAATACCGCCAATTAAATCTGGATATGTTCAAAAACTTCAAGGCTGATGATCCAGGAATCAAACGGGCTCTGACAGATGGGTTTCCAGGAGTACTGGAAAATCGCGACCACTGTGGCAGGAAGATTCTTCTGCTTTTTGCAGCCAACTGGGATCAGAGTAGGTAAATGTAGATAGTGTCCTTATCTTTTTACGCACACTCACACTCAACTCAGAATATTTGTGACCATCCTTGAAACAGCAAGGCCATTTTCAGCAAAAGATTTTGTAACCAATATCCATTTCACTGTAACTTCCATCTCACCTGTTCACATGTCATTCATCATTATTAGGACATAAGACCATTGAGAGATAAGGGTATATCAGTATGTCATATAAGTAGCTCATGTTCAGGGTTTTTTTAAAGGAATATTTCCAAATTTTAACCAATGTCTTTTTGCTATACATCCGTTAATATCTATCATACAATTACTTCAGCTGTATCATAGACCAGCCAAACAGGTTGACAGAAAGCATCTCAAAGCATATGGAAGTTCTGGTAGCTCTCCTGGTGCAGAAGAAACTGACAATAATTATTCTGTCTTCAGACTTTCTAACAGATTTTATGTTTTGTTTATTTGTTTGTTTGAACCATTTTGGGAATTGCAGCTGCTGCTGTATTTCCACAAACTGCGTTGTGATTTCTGCACACTCTGGTTACTCTGGGTTGTCAGTTCGATAAATGGGAGCTTCACATAAATGGTATTTTCTGTTCAGGTCATTTCTTTACAGAATGGTGTGAACAAAGATATCTCCCAGCCATTATTATAAAATAATGTCTTTAAATGTTAATATGATTAGTCAGGTTTCATTACCTATTTGAAGTGATACAGAGAAAGGGGCTAGTCCAGGAATATCATGTTCACATTGTCTTCTTCTTCGTAAGTCATTCCATTCCATTTTCCCTGCCTTTGAGATGGAGAAGTGTAATCAGTTGTTGGGCTACCATGTGTTCTGTTGAATCTTGATCAAAATCATACAAAAGCGCAAAATTCAGATTCAGGTTTTGAGTATCATCAGTTCTGGTGATTTTCAGGTAGGATTTTGTCTTGCCATGGTCTAAAGTTATTAATGAAAATGTCTGATCCATAGGAGTCAATAGACTGGACCTTTGAATTTACATCATAGAAATTATTAGAGAACAATACATATATGCCTGCAATTTTTCATGTTAGTTTTTTTCTGGGAAAACCTTTCATCTCCATGTGAAAAGCAGAGTTCAAAAGTGTTTCTGATTTTCATTTGCATGTGAATAAATGTACAGAAAATTATACAGAAGTGTAACTTTGCTTAATCAAACACATGTGGTGAAACCGTGAACTGAGGGCAGTAATGAAAGTCCTGTTAACTACAAAGAGGCCAGCAGTTTATCTCCTGTCTTTCTGAACTGCAAGTTTGCCTTTCTTACAACCACAGAGCTCTTCTGTTAGCAATTGGCCTGAAAAAGAAGATGAATGCACAGGTATCTGGAATTAAGAGAAAGCATCAGCTTTAGAGGACAGAAACTGTGGCTCTGCTGGTTGCATTAAGGGATTTAGGTATTATATAGAGCCAGCTTTGGGTTTCTGATCCCTCAGCAAAATGAATCTTTGTGATTAACCTTGTACATCAAGTCCTGCTCTTGGAAAGCTGAGAGTGCTGGTGTCTAAGGCTCCTGCAATGAGATTTTGACAGAATAATGATTCCTGTCAGATTTTGGCTCAGATTTCCTGGAAGTACTTTAATATGCATCCATGTATGCGTGTGTATGTTTGCATATGCAAAACACCAAGCAACCCTACATATTTCTGAAAATATAACTTTAACCTTCAAAAAGAAAAGCTGAGGCAAATAGCATAGGATATACTTTCTTAAGACTCCTCAGGGAAGTTAAAAATCATGTGCAAATCTTACCTCAATTCAGCCACTGAAGCTCATCTCTTCTGTGGATTAAGATGACAAGAAGTGTTTCTCTGTGGGTTTTTGTAGTGCTCCAAGTGCAACAGGGATTTGGGACAGGATTTGGACTGTAAGTAGATGGATGTCCTCTTCCTTTCCTGCTGTCTAAAGGCATCAACCAGAGGAGCAGGGAACTGTGAGTGCAATGTCTTATTTAGCAGCATGGAAGCAGGTTATGGACCAGAAGAAACATAAATTTCACAAAAAACTTCAAACAGGCATTGTGCACACCTTACACAAATGTATCTTGGGCAACCTTTCTGCAGATGTGTCTTTAGTGATGGCAAGATATTCACAAGCTCACATTTCAGCTCAATGTTAGTGGAATTGGCTGTGATGTTGACATGTAAGGTTAAAAGCTCACCCTTCGTCATGCCTTTCCTAACTTTAATCTGGTTTGCTGCTGGATGTGCCTTCTCTTTCTTTATGATCAAATTCTACTTCATGAGGGGCTATTTATAAAGAAATAATGATTTATAAAGGATATTTTAAAATCAGCATAGCTATAATCCATAAATTGATTTTCAATCCAGACATTCTTACCATTTATGTAGCTGGGAGTATGGTTGCTGTTGGTCTCACATGTCAGAGAGGCAGAAGAAACCTTGAACCTTTCTGTGCTTATAAATGCATTGCTTTTTAAAAGGAAATGTCATTATTTGTGTATGAATTCTTATTTGACTGCTTGGACAAATCAGATCCAAGATGTTTCTAAGGTATTCCCTGCATCAAAGATAGGATTTCCATGCAAGCTTTTAGAAACATTTGTAATTTCAGTCTCAGGAATGTAACTGATAGATCTAACATCTCTAGCAAACTAGGTTTTAATTTCCAGCTGCTGGATCATGTTAGTTTAAATGTACCACAAAAATATGACAGCTTCCCATGTTTGTACTTTTGTGTCCTGACCACATAATATTTAACCTATTTTTGAGTTCACTGGGGAGGCGGCACTGTAGGGTAAGTGACTGTCAGGCAACAAGAAAATAATGCAATGGCTGCTCTGCAGCAGAGGTTCTTGTGTTCACCTTTAACCATGGTGAATGCAAAACAGCAAGCACACTTTTCCTGGAGGACAAAACAACCTTGTGTTGTCTGCAAGGTATAGAATACCCCTATGGGCAGCCAGCACAGCAAAGATAATTTCCTGCAAAGTAATCGACTAGCTTAATGTATCACAATATACTTAAGATGGCAAAGCTTAAATAATTTTAACTTCCAGAATTGGGAAGATTTTCCAGGTTTCAAATACTCTTCATCATTCTTTTCTGGACTGTTCTCATCATTTTAGTGTTGTTGCTAAGGTGCAGGTGGATGAACTGAATAAAAATTTTCACTAACAAATCATCGAGTGGTAACACTATCTTTTCTATTCAGTAGTTTCCTCCTTTTAGAGACAAGATTGTCACTCTGTTCTTAACTATCCCATTTTGAGCTCATGTTCAGCTCAAATTCGCTTTCAAGTCAGTTTCCTAAAATACAAATGCCACTGGTAAATGTGTCATACATCCTCATCCATAATGTGGGCACAGTCTAGCATGTGATTCATGCTCTTGTGCAGAGATAAACGTGTCCTGCTCACCAATTATCATTTCAAGGGGTTTATGACATCTGCAAAGCTCACTGGCAAGAATTTTATTTTTGTTTCCTCATAATTAAAAAATATAATGAGGATTGTTTTGACCAAAACCTCTTTGATGACTGGGAAAAAAACACAGGGGATGATAATTCTTATTGCCAAATCACTAGCTGGGATCTATCATGGTGCCAGAGTTACACTAATTTAGGATGTGCTGCACAGGTTTGATTTCACTTCATTGATCAGGCAGGTTTCTTAGAGATGATGTCATCACTTTCTCTCTAGGTCCTGCATAGTATATTTTGGATCTGTTAGTTAATGTTAATCACATATTCAATACCTTTATTTTCACTTATTTAATACTGAATAAATGAAAATGAGCAGATAGATAGAAAAGAAAGAGATCAGATAAGTTCCACAGTGAGGAAGAAGAAAACTGTTGAGCTATATTACTGTACACTAGTACAGGGGAGGGACATTTTTCACTTTGAATAGAACTCAAGGTTTGAACCCACCTGAAACCCACAAAGATTTTACTTACACCACTGCTTTTAGAGCACCTTATTTTTGAATAATAAAAATAAAAACAGATAAGGATGTCAAACTGATGATGTAATGATTTTTTAAAAATTAAATAATTTGCATTATAAAATATTCCAGTTTGTGAAGCAAACAAATGCATACATACAGTTTTGATAAGACCTGTACCTGGATTTCATGTAAAAAACAATGCTCCACATGCAGGATTACAAATACTCTTTCTCACACTTTTTCATTTTATCACTCTCACCAAACCTAAGCCCTCACTCCTCTGATACATCTGCAGTGCAAAGGAAGCTTTTAAAGAAGTTAGGTAAGAGGGTCTTCTCAGCTGTTGGATTGAGGAAAGCCTTCAGTAACTTCCCCAGCTGTTCCTGGGTCTTCTACTCTCTTCTGATACATGCTGCTTATACCAAGGAGATGGAGCTTCGGGAGAACAAGTAACTCAGCAGAAGGTGCTCATTAATCTTCCAAGCAAAAGTATTTCTTTCAAGATTGTTCATCCAGAGTAAAATTTATTTTTGTGTAGAGAGCCAGCAGAAGGACTACAATCACAAACCTCTGCAAACAGAGGCTTGGGGTAGGGGGCAGAAGGTTTTCCATAGTCTTTTGCAGTAATATGGTAATTAATTTTTGTCTTCATGTCTGTGATTTAGAAGCTGTCACATAGTTCCAAAAATTCTGTGAGTCAGATGGAGAAAACCTGCTGCTTTGTTTACAACATACAATCCCAAGACAACTGCGAGCCATAAACCATCTTTTTTAACCAAGGAATCTCAAAATGCCAGATACTTACCATTTTGTAGGGAAGTGTACTCAGGCTAATGGGAAAGGAAATATTCTGACATAGTTGCAAAACCAACAGCTATAAATATTTTAAAGGATCTTGATAAAAACCAAGTATGTCCTTGCTGAGAATGCTCAAAGTAGTATAATTACAAGGATATTATCATCATCAGATCCTGTTGGTATGAAAGAATATGTCTCAAGTGTTAATTGTTCCAATATGTTTCAAGCATAATCTCAGATTCTTAAAAGAATAGGACGGAATAAACATCTGTTGAGACTGATTTATAGTCACAGGCAAACTGTGGCAATAACTCAGCCTCATGCCTATTTATCATGAGAGATTACAGCTGAAGTACAGCCAGCCATAACACCAGAATGATTTTTACACGTCAGGTCTTTGGGTTTGATTAGGAGATAGTGATTCTGTGTGGGGAGATGTTTACAGTAATGCAGATTGACATTGTGGTTCAAGCATTGCATTGACCAATAAATAGCTTAAGAAGCACTCTGCATAAAAAAATAATTCATATTGTATTACTGAGCTGGTCTGAAATGGTAGCAGAATTCAGGGTAGTAGGGGAAGGCAGCATAGCATAAGCAGAATACACATTTTGAGGAGTTACAGATGTGCAAATTAAGTGTTGGACAAAGAAGACAAAAAGAAGTTCTGTCTTGAAATGTTTTAATTTGCTTGCAGGCGGCAACTTGATTCAGTTGGTACCTTTTATTATGGAAGCCATATTTGGGAAGGCAATTGTAGCCTTTATCAATGACAGCAGGATGACACACACACAAATGAGAATCCTGTGTAAGGGCTGAGCAGGGAATCCACGAAGAGAGAGAAAATGTCTGAAAAAGAGAAAAAGAAACAACAGCTGGGAAAGTTATGAAGCATATGTTGAAGAATGAGAGAAGCCTGACTGAAAAGGAAAAAAAAATCATGGAAAAGGATTGGCAATCAAACACATTTTGAGAGGCAAGATGTGACTGGATGGTGTCGCTCTGAGGGCTGGCTGAAGAGCTGTGAAGGGCAGTGCCTGTGGGTGAGAAACACAGTTGTGGGAGCTCATCCACAGCACAACACAGGAAAATGTAGGGCAGATTGGAAAGTGCCTCTATGCCACTTTCCTCCTGTGGCAAAAAGAAACCAAATCTAATTCCCATGCTTTATAAAGTGGAAAGAAGGACAGTTGATAAAGAAAAAGATGCATATACACAGCAAATACATAGGCACACATACACATCCCCTGCTTTTCTTCCTGGACTGTCTCATAAAGACCCAATTTTTGCATGAGGGGTTTATGTCTGGCTGTCAGAAAAGAGAAACTGCATACAGTTGTGATAGCACTTGTCCCTAAAAAAAAAAAAATGACCCATACACCTACGTGGGCTTTACAGATCATCCTCAGACATGGGATCTGCAAAATGATGCCGTAACAGAGCTACATCAACGCAATAGTAGGAAGCCAAGCAATATGACATCCCACATGGTTCTTTGCCCTTTTGAACTTTGGAAACTGCTGGAAACCATGAATAAATGCTCTTATAAATAGCAGCTTTTTGAGGTGAGGCTTTGTAGAAAGAGACCAGTAAACTTTTTTGTCAGAGTCCCTCCCAAATCAAATTTTCTAAATATCTAATATTCTGATCAGTTTCTAACTTGCCAACCTAACTAAAAGTAGCTAAGGCAAATTCAGGCATTGCAGCAGGAACAAGCTGCAAAAGGTCAGGAAAGGAAAAAAAAATAATTCTCTGGCCAGCTATGTAATAAGCTACATGCAGTAGAAACATCAGAAAAGAGTGGAAATACTGAGCTGGAATCCTTAAATACATTTGAAATTTTTAAATTTTAATTCTTCCCTCATATATTATTTCCCCAGGCTATGATTTATTTTAGACTCTTTCCTCTGAACTGTGAGCCCCGTATCAATTGCATTTTACATTGAAATATCTGCTTTTTTCACTCTGGCAAGTGCTGAGCATCCTCCAATTCCAACACCTCAGAGCAGCACAAGGGATGCTTAGGAGCTGGTGCTGTTAGCAGACTGGGTGATCCCACAGGAGTTTCAGCAGACAGCATGAATTTGGTCAGGATGTGAATGTTGTGGGTGGCTGTTCAGTTCCATGAAATGGCTGAACAGCACACTGGAGTAAATTCTACCCTGCCACCACAGTCACCCTGCTTCAGGGTATTTCTTTGCCATGGTGAGGCTGGAGGATGAGGGAGACATGGCTGGTCCTGTGGTTGCACTTTTGAGAGTGCCATGACCATGTATCTCTGAGATGCTCCCAACGATGGGGGGAAATAAGCGCTACAGGCACCCACCTGCCACATGCACGCAAAAATCAACTAAGCAGACAGAGCAGGAGGTCAGGGCAGAGGATGGATTAAAGCCATTCAAATAAACTAGATGAAAAATTGGATTGTTAAAGTTCTTCTGTATTTTGCCTCTTTTGTCACAGGTAAACCAATGAAAGAGTTGGAGCATCATAATTAATATGTCATGACTGGAGATTTGATTCCTAAAGATGAGAAAATGGAATCACTTCTTGGGAAAAAGGAAATTTTGGTTTTAAATTCTGATTGTGCTCTCAGTTTTTGTTTTTAATAAGCGCAGCAACCACAGATGCAGCAAAAAGCAACTGTCCCTTGTTCACAGACCATGATAATCTCAGCTCTGGAAACTTCCTGGAGGGTCCATTTCTTGCAGAGACAGAGGGCAAAGCAAGCCACTTAGCCTCCTGCTGAAAGTATTTCCTATGTAACTGCTTATGAAAACTGCCCATGCTGAGCAAACTCAAGCTAGCAAAGATTCATTTTTAAGAGAAAGGTAATATGCAAATATCCTTTTCTTTATAGAGAGATGGTATCTATTTTCCACTTTTCCATTGCAGTAACACAGTGAATGGTACGTGTCTGTGCATGCATTAACACGTGGTGCCAGTTTTCTTTCACATATGGAATACAAATCACAGCACCAAGTAATGCTATGATGCTAGAGGTTCAACCTATTTGGAAAGGGTATATGGAGTACTTATATAATATCCCATAATACATCTTTAGGGACCAAAATTCAGGATTTGATTGAAAGTGTAAGCTGTTGACTACCATATCAACATACATTAGAAGAAATACTTGATTTTCCATGGCAAGTTAGTATGTTTTCTATTTTAACCTTGCCAACCTGCTGTGTATCAAACCTCTTATTAGGGACCTGTTCCTGGCAGGAGGAGCCTTTGGTCTGATTCCATAAAACCACGCTCACGTGTTCTTTAAAAGACAGATACTCTCACATACTGCACCAAGACCTGATGGTCTGACTTAATGAAGCAGGAAGTTCAGGACTTTTTTAACCTTTTTAAACCAGTATGATTTTCTTCATTGTGTTCCAGCTACAGGCTATCCCCATATCTTGCTTGTTCTTTCCTACAGATAGTCCTGCGCTCCTTTCCACAGAGCCGCAATCTCAGCTCCTCTGGCTTTATGCCATGTCAGTAGACGAAATGAATTCCATAAATTCGGCTATGAATGAAGTAATATAGGTGAAAAAAAGGGTATCAACACAAGGCCACTGCTATGGTGTGACCGAGAACATTTGTTCTCCTTGCTAAGGCTAAACATTTCACTGTTTCCTTCCTCCTGGCTGCGTTTCACAGCAAATCCAAGAGATGCCAGTCACGAATATTAGACATGCACAGATCAATCTGCAGAGTACATGTGCTGCCTACACAACTTCAGAGTGCTAGGCTATGTGTTAGCACACAGGATTGCTTTTGTGTAGGTATTTCTAACCAGGAAAATCTACACCTGAGTGTGATAACCCTATCTAAGGCATCTTCGCCCTCTCCTATTGTCTTGGAGCTGTGATCCTCTAAGCAGTTCCCACTTTGCAAGGTTTCTCCTTAACTGTGCATTGCCTTGCTTTCCCAGCGTTAATCCCACCTGTCTGTTGCATAGGTACAAAAGGAGAAACGTGTTTTATATTGAAAGAGAAAGAGACTGATGAAAAATCCTGCTTCCAAATGCACTGCGACATTAATTTGAAAACTAAGTTTAAAAAGCAGGAGGAATAAACTCTGACCTAGGGAGAGATGGTGGGAAATCTTTCAACTTCTTAGGTTCTCATTTACATGTAAGCCACTTCTAGCTGACTACTGTAATTTAAATTCATTTTTTACTCTGATAAAACCCTCAATTCTGTTTGAATAGAAGAGTTTCGCAAGCCTGGGGAAAATGGCGATTTGTGTGTGCTGTGCTGCCAATGAGTGCCTTTTCTTTTTCCAGCGTCTTACTGTTCTTCTCTGCTAAAATGTATATGCAGGTACATGCACATTCACTTTCTTTCGGTGAACTCTTCATATGAATCATTTAAAAGTACTTCAGGATCATTTTGGGATTTACTTCAAAAAGAGGCTTAGCAGATGTAGGTTCCATATTAAAAGCCAAAGAAACTTGTGAGACCCCAGACATACTTGCCATTATTGGTTTAGTCCTGGCTGACAGGTTTGTCTCTACTGGGATTTTCTCAGCTCTTGGATTGTTAAATAAGGTATTCATGGTTAACTAATACTGACTGGGCACAAAAGGATTTTGGGATAATGGATGGACTACGAATGGAATTCTATACAGTAAGGTGATACCACTGAGGAAGCAAAGAGTCTGAGCTGTATTACAGAAACCTTGTCTGTAGGACACCAGCAGTTTCTCACTGTTACCCACCTCAACTAACCTGTAACCTTGTACTAGCATAAGAGACAAGTCTGAGCCAAGTCAACAAAAGAATAGCACAAGAATTCTGGAAAATATGGCAGTGCAATACAAGTTGAGGATAACAAGGGGTGGGATATAATTCTTCCTATGTACAAGAGTTTACCTTAACTAAATCTAGTAGTAAACAGTGGATATATAGAATAAGAGTAAAATCATCCCAAATCTTAAACAGAATTAGATTTCCAAATATTAGAAAACATTTTGCAATGATTAAGATACCGATAACTGTGGCATTCTGTGGACTCCTCATCAGCAATGACACTACTGATATGCTTTTACATCAGACATTTACTGAAGTACCTTATGGCTCAATACACGATCCTGCAGAAATCAAAGCAGTGCATTTACCTGGCTGTTAAACACTGCTGCAAAATATTAACCACAGCTAAGTCAGCCGAATGCAAGGGAATGTATTCAAGAGTTCTGCCAGATGAGGGTGAAAAATCACAGAGAGTCTGGAATGTGTTTTTGTGGAGTGGAACTAACTGCAACATTTTGGGATTCATTTTGCAAAGACCTGATCACTTGTGATTCTTCTTTGATACTGCATAAGGCCTTTTTAGTAATGTTTTGGTGAAGTCAAAATACTGCTTAGAATGAAGAGAAGTATGTACTACAGTTACTTTAAAGAAGATTAATTCTGCTGTTGTAATGAACGTGTCCTAAGGCTGTGCAGATGTCTATAAAATGGAGAGTCCTTGCCTAATTTTCCCCTTTCAATATAGTCTAAGCTGTGAGACAACAACATACAAAAAAAGGACAACCAGTATAGTATTAAGAAAGCTGGCAATTTTAACAAATCATCCCATGATACTAAATTATAATTTTTATATATTAATTCTTCTGAAGGCCATATCTACCCTGTTAGGGTGCAAACATCTCTGATGACATCTCCTAAAAAGTAGGCTTCACCACTTTAAAAAATTTAAAAGTTAAAAGGTAAAAAACATAATTAAAGATTGTCTGGTTTTATTTTGATTTGGGTTGGTTTTTTTAATGAGAAGGAAAATATGAAAAAATCAGGTGTTTCTTTATAAACAAGCTTGTACCAATGACTGCATGCAAATGCTTTCCAGAAACAAGAGGAAGTAAAAACAAGGAGTGATTTATTTACTCAAGATTTGCCTTTAATACTCAAGTTTTTCTACTGGCATTTTTCTCAAGGCCATGGAACTACACTTGCTGTGGCAGTGTCTGCTGATCCTTTTTTTTGCCTACATTTAGCTGACTTTTGACAAAACAGGGCTTCCCTGCTCTCTGTATCTTTATTTCTGTGCTTGTGTTTGGAGTAAAGGTCCTGGTTGTTCCAGCTATCTGGTTCCAGAGCTGCCTCCTTCAAATACCAACATAGGGTCTGGCAGGACATCACTGTGCATTTAGTTCAAAGACACAATTTTTTTTACTATTACTTTCTGAACTTAATTCTTAAATATGTTGCTTCATGAGTAATTATTTATAATTGAATTAGTAGTACAGAGTAATGACTTCAATTATTCACATTCCTTCAGTAATTCTCTGTATTGACCATGTGAAAATTCTTATTAGTAGTGTGAGAAAATTATTTTGAATTAATTATGTTAGCTTCATAATAAAAAGAAACACAAACAGAAATAGAAGAGTATAAATGACGTTCTCATTTTACAGTTTCCAATTGCTTAGAAACTTAAAATGCAACACTTTATCCAGAAACAGCAAACCATGAAGCAGCAGTTGCCAGAAAGAAGAGACTAAACCTCCACACATATAAGTACACTCTATAATATAGAGGTCAGAGTAATTTGGGAGGTTGCTGATAACTTCTTTAATAAGAAATTAATGAAACTTTTATTTCAGAATTCCTAACATTGCAATTCATATGAAATTCTCTTTTCAGCTTGACTCACTTTAATAGTTTATAAACCACTTAGATTGTTTTTCACTGGCAATTCCTAAGAAAATGTGATGGTCTGCCAAAATAATTATATAACATTATTATTCCAAGGCAACGACTACTCTGCACCTGCAACACTCATCTGTACCCTGCTGGGAATTGCTGGCATGTACTGGCTTCAGGGGAATAAGGGATATCAGGCTGGGCTTCCTTACTCCGTTATCATACATCCAATACAAGGCTCCACAACTCTATTTCTGCCGCCTTTGGGATCTCAACTTAACCAGTTATTAGACCAGCTATTACTGTTAGCATGTTGCACAAAAATCCACATCATCCTATTCAAGAAAAAACCCTCATTCTGCAAGATCATGGAACTAGAAAGCTTAGTTAAAAGACAAAGTTTATTTCAGAAAATTAAGGTTTCAAATCCAGATAATGAAATATAAGTAAAGCATTGATTAAGTGTTTCAGGTAGATTGAAAGATTTTTTTTCTTTCTTTTTTTCTTTTTTTTCTTTTTTTTTAAATAATGGAGAAATAATGTACTAAGCCTCTGCATTCACATAATTTGAAGGACTCAAAATTTTCACCTTTGTGATTATCTAAAATCATACTTTAAAAATTGATTTTGGTCTATTTTGTGCACTGATCCTGCACAGGAGGCATTCTGAAAACAACTGCAACCCTAGCAGTTTCTAATTTTCAATTTGCAGCCTGAACATTAATATTTTTGTTCCATAATTGCTTCATCTGCCTTGAGAAGGCCCATCTCAGCCCTGTTGTATTTCTAAATGAGCTGGGCCAGTTGCATTAATTTGTTCAGGTTGTGCTTTGGAAAAATTTCAGGGGAATCATGCTAGGCTCACATCTTTTCCCTTTGTCCTTAATTCTCTCAAGAAACCGTAATTTGCAACTTGAAGGCCAAACACCCCCCAAAACCAAATCCATTTCAAAGGAGTAATTTTTTTTAAAGAAACCTTACACATCCCAGGAAAACTCACATCCTCACTTTCACAGCATCAGGTGGTTGTAGTATCTCAGGATCTCAACATTTTTTATTTCCTCAAACCCAACCAATTCTGCCTAAGTGGTAGTAAAAACCACAGAAAAATGTTTTTATCTTCCATTAGGCTTTAAGTTTGCTCCCTTGCTGCCATCCACACAAAAACACACTTAGTAAAAGGCTTGTAACGCCACACAGAACAATACTGATGATAGTTGGTTTCTGTGTTCAGTAATTCCCCTTCAAAAGGAGCAATTGCTGCACTCACCAGAGCTGCTAGAGTAGTTGTCATTCATGCTGCCTATAGAATCAAATTATTAAGGTTTCTACTGCCATGTTGCATAGTTGAGACTGCTCATATCTTTCCATAATTTCCATTTTCTACCAGCTACTTATAAAATTCATTCAGTTATCAGTCTTTTGTTGATTGACATACTGGGGAATCATGTGTCCATGGAACCCAGACCTCCCGAAGCAACTTCTGTCGGATGCCCAATGAACTTTGAGGCAAACACAGAGAACGTGAGACAAAAGACATACCCTCTAATTTCACTGGTGACATTTCACCAGACTCTTCATGGTTGGTTGGATTACAACCTATTTTTATCTTGCTAAAGATTCTGTAAAATCTGCAGCCTTCTACAAAAATGACTTGTTTACCCTTTCTGGGGAGAAAAAATAAATCTGCTTTTTTAGGGGGAATGGGTTTTGCTATTCATTCCTTTACTTTCTTCAATGAAGTTGCGTGAAATATGATCCACTCAAAAGTGGCAAGGGTAAAATTGCTCATTTTTCTTGAGCTTCATGGCACTGTATATCCTTTTCAGCATAACTATGCAAAGTGGATTCTTTGTGGCTGGCAGCACCATGATTCTATACACTTTTATCAGTCTTTATTTCATAAATCTACACAGTTTCATTTTTTTCTGGTCCTTCTCTCCTGTTCACTTGAATCATTACCGCAAGTTTCAACATTGTTTCTGAAGAGACATACAGTTAATTTTTTCTAGACTGCTGTCTTATTAATCTTCATTGCATCTGTTTTGAGCTCCCCAGTGATTATTTCTACATCCATTATATCAAGTTCTTCTGTCTTGTTAGCTATATCAAAGTTGCCTATTGTTCCAGTGGGAAACCTTACTATATATAATACTTGACACATGTTTTTCATTTGTTTATAAGAAATGATTAGAATATTTTCACGGCTGTGTTTTATGTGCCCTGAAGGGCTCCAGCTAAAACAAATTATAAACCTTTGGTGATTGACATCAGTTTTGTACATATTTCCAATATCTGCTACTTTCGCTGCCCAGATTTAAGTACAGGCATAAGCCAAGTATATGCTGTTTGCCTCGTTTAACAGCCAGTTTAGGTGTTTACGAAGATATATGAGCATTTCTACTTTTTGCCACATCTTCTCACGCCTTGGCGACCTCTTACCCAATATGTCTGAAGAGATACATTTTTCAAGGCTTTCTGGACTGAGTAACCAGGTGCTGTTTGAATGTCCACAAATGCTAATATTACTTTTGTCATTCTGGACACAGCACTCTCAAAATACATGCATTAGAGAGCAGTTATTTGATTTTAACTTTACTATTGGAGCTATTCATTGTTGATGTCTGCTGCAAGAATGACTGTTTGCAAGCAAAGGGACAATTAGATATTTTTCTTGGAATTCTTTGAGGTAAAACATGTAAACGTGCCATTTGGTTAGCTAATAAAAGATCTTCCTGTAAACTTTTTATTGAAGTTTTTTAAGAAATACAGCTGAACTTTCTCTTTGCACATAAAAGTGGTCTTGATACTTTAGGCAGAGAGTAGGATTTGTAAGCGGCAAAATTATGTTATCATAATACCCAGTAGTAATATTCTTTTGGCAGGCACAGGTGACGTAAAAGGTGGTGTGACAAAAAGTAAATGGAAAATCATGTAGGTTAGTGAGGATTAGCAAAAATTGTGGAAAACTCGAGAATGATCTAGAAAAGCAGCATTATTGTGCAAAGCAGTCCAAGAAAATGTTGGATTTTAATATGTGGCCCTATCTAATATGCAGATCCTTCATCCTTTCTTAAATCTGTGCACTTCAGTCTGGATTTTCAATTGCTTTTAACCTTTTAAGAAAAACATTGTGTCGTTATGGGCAGCACAATTAAGAAGTGTACTTATTGTGCAGTGGTGGTCAGGAAAGTTAATTAAGTGTTAGGCTGCATTAAGAATGAGATGGAGAATAAATAGGAAAAGATAACTAATTCTTTTAGGTATGTTGATATTTCAAACTCACCTTGAATATGAAATTCACTTTACATTGTATTATTTCAAAAAGAAGGGGATGTAAAAAAATGTAACTATTTAACAAAAAAAAAAAAAAGCAATGAAAGGAATTCATTAGTGTTATGAACAAGTGAAGTGATTGCATCAGGAGAGAACAAAAAGTTCAGGGCTATTTCAGATGGGAAGATGGTGAAGAGGCAGTGAGCATATAACTAAGGGAGACATAGTGGAATCACACAGAGAAAGCATACCAGGGAAACTGAACCAGTGGGGCCATTTGTACCTTCCAATAACAAACCAAAGGAGCTGTATAATTGCTTTCAGTGATTAAACAGTAGCTTCATAATGTTCAAAAGAAAATCCTTTCCCTTTCTGTAATGAAAAATTAATTTGTGAGATGCAATGGTGCAAGAAATTGAGCAAATAGCTTAGTGTGATGCAAGGATGGATTGCAGTGCCAAGAGGGAATAAGAAAAGGCTGTGCAATCACACAGAGCAAAATAAACAACAGAGGTCATCAATCCTAATACTCCTAACCATAGCCATCCATGTACCAGCTATTCCTTTTGCTCATTATTACTACAGCTGTGCTTTGAGGAAACCTTTACAACATTGGTGAGACCACGATGGGAGATTAAAACCTACCTCATAACCAGGATCCTGATCTGTGGGTTCCCACAGGTCATCTCCTACATTCCTAAGAATGGAGGCCACTAACCTGAAACCACCAAAGTCTGCCTGGCTCTGCTCATGCTGGAATGAACTCTTTGCCTGTCTACCCCATGCTCCTCACAGCAGACATTGCTTTTGGGAATAGCCAGGCAAATTATAGCAGTGGCTCTGTCAAATTGATTTATTGATTGCACTTAGGTGTTGTAGTATAGGGCATTTAATAATTTCCACAGTATCATAACACTGCCTGTGATTGTCACTTACTCCTTCTCAACAGAGAAATTTGCACAGTGTGCAAGCAGGACATTGCCTTGAGTACTAAAAAGATGAGAAAATCACCAATGTGTATCTCAGAAATACTTAGTTCCTAAAGGAATAAACCAAACCCACAGCCAGAGGAAACATCCTATTGCACCCAAGATTGAATTCTGGCCTTTCCTGTCAGCAGCAGGCTGCTGAGCAGAGTTGTACACTGCTCATGGGAGGTCAGCCAAGCCCTGCTATATCCACAAGGACTTCTTAGGAGCAATCAAAGAGCTTGTTCTGTGATGGGTTGCAATCAGTTGCCTGCTCCCTTTCTGGAGAGCTCTGGGAGGGAATTTTTTGTACTCTTTGAAGCACAACAATTTTGTGCTTTATCTTGGACTGATCCCCTGCTAGATGATGTGACACTTCTGTGGGCTGAAGCAAAAGGAAGAACAGATGCCACCTTCCCTGTAGTGGAAACTGGTCCTATCATGTGTGTGAAGAGCCCCACCACCGGAACTCTCCCGCTCTAAGTACAGGGGCTGTGAAGCTCCCTGTTTGTCAGCCAACTTACATGTAAGAAAGGGTCCTTGCTCAGTCACATTAAAGTCAGGGACAAAGTATTCATTTGGTAAGGGTGCCCACAATATGAATGAGTGCATGTAGGAGGAGATCCGTAACAGACTTGAATGCAGAGTGTGTAATTCGTGGGCTATTGGTTGCTATGGAGTCCAACTGAACTGGAAAGTGACAGCAAAAAACCTCATAATACTTTTATGTACAAGAGCCTCTAGCAGAAACATAACAAGGAAATTTTTATATCTTTAAGGAAGTCTCTGAGAGGCAATTTTTGCATGATAAAAGAAAAAACTGGTGCAATTTTTTTTTTCTCAGGCATGTACATTTCCCCTTCACTGGCTGTGGTAGAGGCTTCCAGCTCATTCTAAGCAGAAATTCAAAGCCAGCCGGATAGCTGTGTGTGAATGGCCTTCATTCAGTTATAAACTAAGCCATGCATTTCTAACATTAGAAATGTTAAATACAGTTCAGGTCTCAACTTAGGCTATGCTATTCTTTCTATCCAGAGCATTGCTGGACTAAGCATTTCTGAAGGAAAAATCAGTATACTTATCTATCCAGTCTGTTGTCGGATGTAAAGTTACTTGTGAAGTTTATTTATAGAATGACTCAGATGCTGTGGGGAAAATTTGCTATCTTTTCCTTACAAAACAGGGGTGATGCCTGTTTGAAGCTGACATACTGGAACAACCAAAGATAGCTACACTGGATGCGACAGAAGAATTAATTTGGAGCTCTGACATTAACTTAATGCAACCTGTGTTTCATTCAGTAGGAGTTTCCTGTGCATGTATTCTGTTCTGACTGAGAAATTAAAAAAAAAAAAAAGGTAATTTAGCTTGGGCGTGACAAATAAGGGTTTAGGTATCCTACAAAAGAAGAAAAAAACCCTCATATTGTTGTGTAATAATTTTTCCAGTTTACATGTCAGTGAATTATTCATATTTCTTGCAGCTAACAAGTTTATATGGTTTTGAATTGTTCTATGAAGTTACGTACAGCAGGTCAAAATGTTCTTTGCAAGCATTTGCTGCTAATGCAACCCATTTCCTCTGTGAATCTCAGACAAGCCTTGCTATTTTCTGCACATATATGTGTTATTCAGACCTCAGACAGAGGAGACAAACAAGCCTTTTTCAGTGCATGAGTCAGCTGTGAGCTCCTCTGTTTGGCTGTTCATCTTCTGTAGTGCATCTAGTTCATCTTCTCTAGGATTAGTCAAGTGAGTCACCATGTCCATTTATGATTCTTCATTTTGAACTTATTGTTCCTGGTTATTCTTTAGCCAACATCTGCCCTGAATTGTACATGGCTCATATGAGGGCTCTTTCCTCACCAAAAGGCGATAAGCTGTGAAGATCAGGTCTTGCAGCAGTTAGTGATTGCTATTTCCCTCTGATGCCAGAGAGGCAGGGTAGTTACTCATGATCATGAGTTTGAATCAAGACATGAATCCTCAACGACTGTGTGTTAGTAATTTCTGGTAGTTATTTCAGTAGGGGTGAGGTTTAATTTTCTAAAATAAATACACATATTAAAAAAACCCAGATGTTTTCCAAGAACACATTAATGGAAGTTGGGCCTTTCTTACCAATACTTCATGAGCAGAAAAGAAAATTTAATCTCATTAAATAAATTACTTCGTATGATTTATGAACACCTTTTCAAAACCCAAGATTCCAGGTGCTTTACTTTATTCATATTTTATGAATAACATACCTTGGCTGTATGTGGGAACAATTGAAAATATGCCTTCCTGGGTTCTCCCTCCTCCACCTGCATGGATCTGCTGTGTTGCTCATGTCTTCCTTTCTAAGCTTTTCATAGAATCGTAGAATCATTTAGGCTGGAAAAGTACTTCAAGATCATTGAGTCTAATTGTTAACCCAGCTCTGCCAAGTCCACCACTAAACCATGTCCCTGAGTGCCACATCTACACATCTTTACACGTCTCCAGGGTTAGTGACCCAAGCAGCTTCTCTATGCAGCCTTTTCCAATGCTTGGTAGCCCTTCCAGGGAAAAAGGTTTTCCTAATATCCAACCTAAACCCCTCCTCGAACAAATTAAGGCCATTTCCTTTTGTCCTGTCACTTGTTACATGAGAGGAGAAACTGACCCCCACCTTGACACCTTCTTTCAGGTGGTTGTAGAGAGCAATAAGATGTCCCCTGAGCCTTTTCTCCAGGCTAAATATCTTGAGCTTCCTGAGCCACTCCTCGCAAGATCTGTGGTCCAGACTCTGCACCAGCACCATTGCCCTTCTATAGACATGCTCCACACCTCAGTGTCCTTCTTGTAGTGAGGGATTGCCATGGTTTGACACTGGCCAAACGCCATGTATCTATGAAAGCCATTCACTCACCCTCCCCTGTTACAGCTGGGCAGAGGAGAGAAAATGTAATGAAGAGGTCATGAGTTAAGGACTGGGAGAAAACACTCCAAGGGCAAAACAGGCTCAGCTTAGAGATACAAAGTGAGTTTATTACTAACAAAGTCAGAGGAGGATAATGAGAGTAAAAGAAGCCCTTAAAAACTTCTTTACCCTCCAACCCCTCCCTCCTTCCCACCAACAGCGCAGGAGACAGGGCTTGGGGCATTTGGTCAGTTCATCACCTGAGGTTTTCTTCCACGGCTCAGGGAGAGGAGTCCTTCCCCTTCTATGCTGTGGGGTGCCTTCCTATGGGAGACAGTTCTCTGTGAACTTCTCCAGCATGGTTCCAATCTCACAAGCAGCAGTCCTCCCAAAACTGCTGCAACGTGAGTCCCTCCCACAGGCAGATGGCTGTCCCAGAACTGCTGCAGCATGGGTCACTGTTCCACAGGGTGCAGTCCTCTAAGAACAGGCTACTCCAGCTCAGAAGCAGGAGACCCCTCTCTCCACCGGGTCTTCCGCTGGACCACAGCCTCCTCCAGGCATCCACCCGCTCTGGTGTGGGCACCTCCTCACGGGCTGCAGGTGGATCTCAGCATTCCATGTGGACCCCATGGGCTGCAGGGGCACAGCTGCTTCACTGTGGTCATCACCACGGCCTGCTGAGGATTCTTGACTCCAGTGCCAGGAGTACCTCCTCTCCCACCTTCTCCACTGACCTTGGTGTCTCTATGTTGTTTCCTTCATGTGTTCCCACCTCCACCTGGAGGTGGCTGGAGCCACCTTCTCTGGCTGGAATTAAAACTGCACAATTACTTTTGTTTTGATTTCCTTCTTAAATATGTTATCACAGAGGTGTTACTGATTTCTCTAATTGGCCCAGGCTTGGCCAGCAGCATGTCCATCTTCAGAGCAGTCAGGGATTGGCCCTGCCACACACGGTAGAAGCTTCCAGCAGCTTCTCACAGAAGCCACCTCTGTGGCCCCCTGCTACCAAAAACCAGGCCATGCAAAATCAACACAGGGGCCCAAAACTAAACATAGGATTCGAGATGCAACCAGCTTCTTGAACTTGGATTAGCTCAAATACTTTGGGGCAACCTGAATATGTGTTTCTGGTCCTTCTTTCTGCTTCCGCTTCTGTGTTTTACTCCCAGTGGGAATCCTTCTTGCAGGGCAGCGCCAGCTCTCCCCACTTAGAAGCTAAATATGCATTTTCGCTCTCTGTTGATGGATTTTTGTGTATGGAGGGAACAAAGTGAGATGCGGTCCCGATTTGTATATATGCTGTGTTTGCAGCTTGCCAAATGTTACAGACCTTTGGCGACCTTTTTAGTATTAGAGGAGAGAGGCTCTTACTGCATACTAACTTAGGGATATTAAGCTGAATTGTCTGCAACTGCCAAGATAACGGCACTGGTCCAAACTTTTTTAGCTTGCTGTCTTGTGGGACAGTTGAGATTTGTAGTGACAGTTTGTTTTTGCTTACTACCAGACAATCTTAATGACTTCAGCTGCCAGTACTTCTATGCCTTCATACTTTTAACTATCTGAATAATCCAATTAATTTCCCTAGCATGCCTAAAACAGAGTCTGTGCTTAGCTGTTCAGAAAGAGTAATGTCAAAAGCCTTTACTGACATTATCTTCCCCAAAATGTATTGTTTTATTTCAGTATGTCTTAGTTGACCCCTTATTTTCCAGCAGTCTCTCTGCTTTGTTATCCACGGATCACTTAAAAATGACTGGTAGCAGATACATGCAAATAGATCATTTAATTTCCTTGCAACGTCTTTATCCCCTTTAATTGTTCCCATTGCACCCTGGTACTCCACTGAGCCTTCTGGTTCTCTCACAGGCTGCTTACACCTCTTATAATTAAGTAATTTCTTCTTATTTATTTTCATGTTATGCCTTTGGCTAATCTCCCCACCAAATCCCTCAGCTAAACCGTCTTCATTTTATGCGTTACATTATTGTTCCTTACCACTAGCTTATGTTGGACTAACTTCCCATTTTCCAAAGGGTATTTGAAGAGCCTCTTTTGTGGTACTTTTCCATTCTGCTAAGGCAGATAGGCACTCTGACTCCCTTCTCCTTTTTGTCTTTCTGGGGCTTGTGCAAATCTTTTGTAAGTCATTAGTGGCTCACTTCACTAGGCTCCATGCTGAATCCTTACAGGACCTTACACATTTCCCTTTGTATAATAGTAATTTATTTTGCTTTTTTTTTTCTGTGTGAGAGGGTTAAACTAGTAAGGAGAAGGCTTGGAGGAGGGGAAGGGAACATTAAGCAAAGGAACAAAAGGGATGGACTAATAAAAAGTGGTTCTGTGTTCATGCATAGAAAATTATTTGGATGCAAATCAGTCACACAGCTGAATGATTTGTCTCAAAGCCCCAAGCAGAGGGCTACAGGCTCAAGTGGCACTCTGTCTGATTTCTACACAGGCTCTGCATTCACAGAACAGAGTGTCTGCAAACAACCCACCTGGAGGACTTGTGTGCTGCTTTCACATCTCCCTGTACTCACCAGAAAAACATCTTTGTGTTCACTCTGAGTTATTTCCTACACCATGTCTTAAAATTGCAAATACATAGAGAGGGGAGGGATGTAGGCAGGTACATACAGATTAGTTGCAAACTAAGAAAATTGAGTACCATATCTCCGAGGTAAATATTTTCTACTGAAAGTATAGGGAAATATAGGTGAATAATTGCTGGATAAACTGGAAATCTATGTAGACACCCAAAGACTGGAATTCCACAGCACAGAATCCAACAGGAAGATTTTGCGTTCAAATGTTTCCATTTTCATTTAGAATTTGAGTGATTACAGAAGATGTTTGTATGCACCATTTCCAGACAGCCCTACTGAAATCATTACACAGATTTTAAAATCATCAGAGGTAGCAGGATCATGAATATAAGTTTGAATGTACTCTTAAGAAGACTTCTTCCCGCAAATGAAGGATGAAACTTTTTTTTGTCACAATGTGGCCATGTTTTCACATTACCTTTGGTAATAAAAGCCATTCAATTCATTCTAAGGTTTGTAACTGTGGGGTTGAGGTCATGATTATTCCATCTTCCCCAATGTAGCCAGAAAGCCCATCCACGAATGACGGTATCATTCTGAATTGATGCCAACAAGAGTGCAAAGAAGGCTGGCATGTATGTGAGGACACTTTCGGAGCCGCCACACACCTCTGGGAGCTTTCATGGGGCAGTTCTTGTGGAAGGCTGACCACCCTGAAGGAGGACGCTGGGGTAGTGTAGGATATATTAAGTAGATCTGGTCTAGGGGTATATTTGTTTTTCTCACCATTGAAAGAGTGGTCATCTGATGCTGCTGCTTGAAAGTCATCACCCATTTCAGCCAAGCAGTAGGTAATACATCACAGCTTTTCAAAATAAATTTAGACTAAAAGTACATGCCAATTGCCAATCCAGTCAGTATGCCTTCACCTGATGTTGCTAAGGAAATACTCCTTCCGTTTGGCCTTTAGCATGGCTACCCCCATAGGATTTGAAAAGGTCAAGGTTGTCCTGTAACTGTAAATGAGGGAGTGGTGACTTGGTGTGCAGCAAGAACAATATTACATATCTTTAAGCTCTATTTATTGCCCTAGCAATTATACTGCAGAGAAGTTTCTAACTTTTGCAGAAAGGCAGAGTGCAGAAGCAGCTTTTTCAAGGGATCAGGTCTTTAGAGAAAGAATGTACATTTCCCCTCAAACCCTGCTGAGAGAAAAGAGAAAGAATAAGAGAACACTTCAGCATTTACTTTTAATAGAAATTTACCATGTGTTGATGCCATTCAGGGGTAGAGGTCTTGATGGTGGAGAAATTTGTTTTGACTGCACATATGTTTTTTCTCTTGGGCAGAATTTGAAACAATGCTCTTAAAGATTTGGGAGGACTTGTTTTAAATTAATGAAAACAGCAGAAAAGGACTAAATTAAAATCTCCATGGGAGAGTATGGTATGGACCTTCCCTGTAAAAGACCTCAGCCCTCATGAAATTGTGAGAATTATGCTGAGGTAAAGCAGATTACACTAGCAGTATGTTACAATTTCATTTTACACAAGGTTAAGCTCCACTTTCTAAAGCTTTCCGTGCTTGTTGCTCTCTAATAGAATCTATTGTTTGTAAATCATCTTAATGGGAAGGACAGATGAGGAGACCACCTGATTCAGCTTACTCGGGTACAGATATGGACTAAGTCATTAAAGTGTCCAACTCTTGCTTTTGTGAAATGCGTGAGATGAAAGTAGTGAGCAGCCCAGGCTTCCCAGTGCAGATTGTCACATTAAAGAAAACATTTCAACATTTTCTTCTCTGTTACTTGCTACATGCTTCAGGGCCTCCAAAGTTTTTCATTATTCTCCCAGAGCTGAGGGAAGCCTTGCAGCCAGCCTATTGTAGCTGATAATTAATAAAGAGTTCTCATTTTGAGCAGATGCAGCCATTTTTCATGTTGCATTTGGTTTGCAAAAATATGGCAACTGTCAAACTTTATTGTGTAAAACCTTGGATCATTCCGTACACTCAAGCAGGAAGGCACTGAACCTGGTTGTAAAGATATCTTTTGTATTAGTATTGTATTGATTCATTTCCTTTACTGAAAAGAAGGGAAACAAACAACAAACTGGTAAGGTATATCCAAATGAGCAAATGGATATCTTCTATTTATTTCATTTCATCATAGACAAACAGTTTCTCGATGTAGCTTAGCTAAAACCTATTGTGAGGACTGCTAGCAGAATTGAGGAAATCTCATTCAGTGTTTATTTTATGTGAGCAGGATTTATCACACCAAGCAGTTTTGGAGCAGGAGCCCTTTAAAGACATCTCTGAAACAACTCACTTTTCAACATAATTCTACTAGAATAAATCTCTGTCCCTCGCTCATGCCCCACCCACAGCAAAACTGAGTATCTTGAAGTTTGAAGATAACTGCAACCATGGATTTTTTTTTCTGCTTTTGCTTTAGGAACTCCTTCATAGATATCCTTCGGGCTATTCTACTTTCCTTGGAAGTGCTCATTGAAGATCAGGAGCTTCAGATAAATGGCTTCATTCTAATTATAGACTGGAGCAACTTCTCCTTCAAGCAAGCCTCCAAGCTTACACCATCTATCCTCAAACTGGCCATTGAAGGGTTACAGGTAGGTGGAGGGTAACACATGTATCTCCAGCTCTTATTGCTCCAGACAGTGATTTTTGCTTCATCAGGCACTGGACAAAGTAAAGGGAGGAGAAAATAATCCAGAATGCTTTAATGTCCCATTCACTTGCAGCATAGATCGATTTTCAGACATCTCATTTTGTCTGTCTTTCACTTTTATTTCAGCTGTAAATCAATGTAGCCAGTACATGTGTTACTTACCACAGCGTTAAGAAGGAGGGTTAGAGATTTGAGATTTAATCCATCAGAGAATTCGGGGGGATTAAAATCCAGCAGTGTCTGCCTTCTGGAGTGGGCAGTCCACATGCAAGCACATGTGTATGCAGAGGGAGGGTAAGAGGAGATGAGAGCAGCTCCCTCAGCAGATGGAAGTGTGCTGTTGTGTTCATAGGGATGCATTCGAGTTGGAGGGAAATGAGGAACAGGGAGGACACGCTCCCTGTCGTGCCCTCATTCTGACTGCCTTGATTTGTCACACAGGATCCTGTTATGTTATGGTTCAGACTCTTTAAGGGCTGCACATCCACTTGGTGCTTGCAGATAAAGAGGAACAAGCTAAAACCATGTGCTGTTACAGGGTTAGGTAGAAAGTGAGGACAAGGCAGCTGGGGCCTGATGGAGCAACCTGAGGATGGGACAACCTGAGAATGAGGATAAACTGTGGTGCTCAGAGAGGATTTCAGCCCCTTCCACTAAAGTCTGAGCCCATCTTTGGCGTTAGACGTGAGATGGAGTTTTATGTCTGAAGTAGTTTGACATGACCTTAATAATTGAGGGAATTTGAGAGAATCCAAGAACTATTTAGGTTGGAAGAAGTGCTGGAGATCAGTTTGTCTGACTCCCTGCTCAAAGCAGCGCTGACTTCGATCTTGTACCATCTTGCTTAAGGACCACGTGTTTCATGCAGCTACATATTTAAAAGGACAGATAAAAGTAATTGTTCTTTTCCTTTTTGGTACTTGCCAGATATCCTGCTGTCATAAACACCTCAAAAATAATTCTCTCTGGTGTGTGTATGTTTATTTTAACTTTAACTTATGTACCAGAAGGAACAATTTGTTCAATTAATTTTTTGACTAGCAAATTATCTCCAAGTAGATCATGATTGCACCTACCTTGTTTTATTTTTCAAAAATGAGGCAGAAAAATACACCAGCAGTTTTAAGCGTGTGCTCCCCTTTGTGAGGAATTTTCATCTATTCTAACAAATTAGAAAGTCAAGCTGTGCAATTAGTCCATAGGACAATACCTTATCTTCTCCTGCAGATACTATCACTTCATAATGAATAACATTCTGTGGTTCAAAAAAACCTCCAGTCAGACGGAAGATAAAGCCAAGTGACATTCATAAGTAAATCAAACTGTAGCAAGGTGTCCTTGTGCCTGTCCAAACTTTGCTTTTCCATCTATTCAGTAAGAGGTCAGTCCAGCCTTCACCCCATTTGATTTCTGGCCACGGCACTGCCAGGTTGTCTACCTCCAATTTATTTGAAGTTGTTGGCAACAATATGTTTTGGGAAATACTGACACCTGGGAGTACCAAAGTTGATCTTACGAGTCTGTCATTAGCCTGAAATCCTCTGCTGGGCAATCTAAGGAGGCTGCCTTTCTTGTTCATGTGTGGGCATTTCATTTCTTATTTAAAGTTAAATTACTGTTTTCTTTTCCAGGGTTAGTAGAAATATGACTCTTTCTAAAAGTACAAATTGGGATAACATGTCCTAGAATTAACTAACTACTGGCTTGGTGAGTAGTTGGAGTACTAGGAGTTGTGAATGCTACACTCCTTTTTACCAGTTTTAGAAACAAGTCTTTCATGCTTATAAAGCACATATTTAGCAAACAATGATGGTGGGGGCTTTTTAGTTTGCGGGGTTTTTTTTTACCTCTCACCATTGCTGTTGAAGTACCTTCACTGAGACTTTTTTCTATTATTATTTTAAAAGAACTAGTGCCATCCTAATGTAAAATTTATGTAAAATGTTAAAATGCAGATGAGACCGACACACAGAAAAAGAGTCACTGCACTGGAGGTCATCAAAAATATAAAAAAAAATCAGGTGCTACTTCCATGGGATGATGATGTCCAGAAAAAAAAAAAAAAACCAAACCCAGATTGTTTCAGATCTTTGTTTTCCTTCATAGCTAAGGCACGGGGCATGTACAAATCCTCAGACAGGCAGATTACATAGCTATCGCAGTCCTCCTTTCTGTGAACAGATTTTTGGTTATATTAAGTCTTATGTAAATCTAATCAAGTGGATGGAAGGAAAATAATTCTCTCTTACAATTTCTTCTGGAGTTGAACCCATATGTTCACATGTTGGTGGTATCTGTGCCAGAAACTTTTAGCCTTTCCCTATGTAATAGCAATTTTAATGCCATAGCTGAACAATTTTCCTATGGGTTTTTAAACACTCATCTCATTCATTGTCTCAGACCATCACATTCTGACATACAGAATTACTTAAAAAAACTAAATAATATTTAATAATTTATGCATTTGGGGCTTTTTCTTACTTTCACATTGCTTTCAGCCAATTAATCTATTGGTGGGTCACTGTTTTTGCATTTGCCTTCAATTTATTTTTCCTCAAATCACTGCTACAATGCATTATCACTAAAGTGAAGAAAACAAGCATTACAGAGGCGCATATGTTAATTCATCTTGAGTTGTAAAACAAACACTACTCAAATCTAGTGGACTTGGCTGCAGAAATTAATGTATTGCTATTATATAGTCTGCTCAGTTCCAAATATTGTGAAGTCTGTAAATACTTAGAAAGATGAAGCAGGGTTGCATCACCACATTGCTGAATGCACATTTTGCTCAATACTACTCCTTGTTCTGTATGGATTTCTGTATATATTGCATCACATAAAACAGTTCGTTATATCTCAGTTATATTATTTAATGACCTTAAAATAGCCTTACGTCTCCACTTCAAACAACAGTAGTTCAGACACTAAACCAGTCCCTGTACAGTATGGCAATTCTCATTATGTCACAGCAGTGTGGGGACAAATGTGTTTTCAGTGCCTAAACCATCTTTGATTAACAAGCTCTGCTGTTTTATCACATGACAGTTGTCACTGTATGCTTTGAGCTCATGCTGTACTCCTTCCTTCCTTAGACCTTACAGATCTCCTGAATTTTAACACATTAAACACAAGATTGTCTTGTGGATGGGAAGGTGGGGAAAGAGATATGTGTAAAACCAATCTATTTTGCCAATAACTTTATGCGTTTTGACTTCTAATCTTCATTCATTTAATGTAAACAGCTTTTCCCCTTCACAGCATGTTTTTCCCTCTGTTTTCTTCGCCTGTGAAGTTACAGTTCTCTGTGTGTCATGCTGAGCTTATAATTATCCTATGATGGTAGACAAAATTTAATTGTGGCTTAAGTTAACGAGACTGATCTTTTGGCACTTTGCATAACAGCTTAGAAGCATCAGAGTTCAGTAGCAAAGGTAAGCAACCCATGTTGCAAAGTGATGCAGGGGAAAAGGCCACTTCTTAGTATGCAGGATGTTTACTACTGACCACTGCATTTGAAGACCTCTAATAATCCTGGAAACCAAGGCTGAAGTGTTACAGTGAACACAGTCTTCCTGTCCAGTGAAGCCCAGACATTTTATTTATTTAAGTCTGGTTGGTTTCTGCTCTGATGATGTGGTTGGTTTGCCTGCAGACAGAACTTTTTATTTTATGGTGCTGCTACCAATGAGTATAAAGAAACATTCTTTGCTCCTCCCTTATCCAACACCAGAGATATGTACTGCAGTTTGTGTACATGCATGCATGTAACAATTTAGAAATTCCCCCAGCTAGTACTCTGCATTGAAATACAACAACTTCTCTCATAGCCTCCAGAAATCTTCCAAAACCTTCAAAACAGCAGAAGGTCTGACCTTGCCTGCTATTTCTTTGGTGAAAGCCAAGCCAGAAGGCCATGGTCTATCAAGACACAGGTGAGTGGCTTATGGCACAAATCACCAAACTGGATTCAAAACTGAACTGAAGATCAAGTTTGCACCCCAGAGTGCCTAGTACTGCCTTACCTAACAGGTAACTTGCCCCAAGGCTTTCTCAAGGTACTGAAGCAAGAGATAGGGTGAATGGTTATTTCCTGGCTGTATGTTTTCTTTCTCTGATAGTTCTGTCACATGCAGGTGTACTCAAATGTGATTACAGTGACTCTTAAAAAATAAACCCTATTCCTACTTTGTGACAATGATGAATCACTGCAGGAGTGATCTTTAGAGTTCAATAGGATTTTGATTCAAATTTCACAATTATTGCAGCAAATAGCAGTAACAATAGATATCTGCAAACAGGAATTTGTCTCCAGATTTGCATTGGCAATAACTTGACAGAAGATTTGACCAACGAAGTGTATTAGGAGAGCCATTAAATTTCTTTAGTTCTTTTAAGTTATCTTCAGTTAATAATAATCCAGTGAAAATTTGAAGCTAGTATTTCTGTGAGAAGAGAAAAATGAAAGGAAATTGATGATGCTTGACTTAAGAATACTTTGAGCAAATACTGGTACAGATAAAAATCTTTGGAAAAAAAAAAACTTCAAATAAGGGAAAATTGTGTAAGCTTCTCTTAGAAAATTGTCAAATGTACATTTGTCCAGAAAAGCACTAATGTTTAGATGAAGTCAGAAGTTCAAGCTAACAGGTTTGTTTAGATATTATTGGAGCTTATCCCACTTCAAAATCTAGAATAAGATGCCAGATTGTTAAAAACTCAGCCTGTTTAGGTTCTATGAAGCTTTTTGATCTTTAGCATGAGCAATAGATTTAAAAGTAATTTTTAAAATAATTCCTCCTACTGTAATTATGTAGGATCGAGAAACTTAATGTCAGTTAAATTATAGCAGCCAATTACTTGTCTCTTGACACTATCTCATACAATCAAATATGTTTCATGTTGTGCTTCAGAAGGAAGAGCTATAATATAAAATATGCTCAAAATGTGGAGAAGAATTTAGATCTTGAAGGAAAAAAATGCAGTTCAACATTATGTCAAAGGTGTAATATTTTTGCATGCTTGTTTTTCCAAATCTTTGGGAAAATTATGAGCTTTTAAAGCTGATAAAAGTTTTCAAGTGAAAAACATTTTTTTCTGGACCTATGCTGTATTTTCAGAACAACATTATTATGGTGGAATAGGTTTCCAAAATTAACTGGAAATACGTGTTTTTCAATTATTTTCATCTGGGAATCAAAATACTTACTATTCCATTTCATTATGAGTGGTAAGAAGCATTTGATTTCTGTCTTAATTGTTAGTATTTCTTGCTTTTTGAAATTTGAAATCAAGAGGAGGTAATAGAACAGTATTTCAGGTCAGCATGACCTGGGTTAATGTGCATAATCTAATACTTGTTGTGGTCAAACTGGGCATCTGAACAGAATCCAGGCAGTCCTTGCTCATTTGGAGACTTTACCAAGCCCTCTGCCCTGAAAGCTTGATGTCTCCTTCACCAGCCCAGACACTGGAGCCAGGAACTGACTCTTCTTTCCTTGCTTTAATGTGTTTGTACTCTGAAACCTGAGGTAAATGTGATCTCTTTGACTGACTGAGTATTTCCAGTGGAACTCTTCATGAGACATGTGAAGGATGTAGGCTATAAGATGCCTTGCATAGTGAGTGTAAGATAAAAGTATTCTTTCCACAGAGTTTCTGAGCATAATACTGCTGTTACTTGAAAATTTAAAGTGAGTGAGAATTCTCATCTTAACAAGCTGAAGAACACTCATCCTTTCTGTAGAAATCTGTAGTGTAAGGTTACGTCTGCCTATGCCATAAATATCCTATGATGCTATTATGTCTCCACTGGTATTTATAACAGGTCGTATTAACAGAAAGACAGAGCTCTCTGTCACTGTCTGCTGAAATCAGAACAGATAAAATCCTCAGTGACAGAAGCTAGGCAAGGAAAAACCACGTATAGGGTCATGTTGGCTTGGACAAGGACAAGCCAAAAAAAACCTTAGCACCTTGGATAAAAAGTCCCTAAAAGTAGATTTAACAGTTTGTCTCTGAGAAACTGACTGCAGATTCAGAAGTCTCTTATTCAATTTTTTGGCTTCTCCTCAGTCTTTCACGTTGATAAAAATGAGCAGAAAGCTGAGGCCAGTTGCTGGGACAGTGTAACTGACTGGGATCCTACGCACATCTGCAGAGAAATGCTCATCTGTGGCAGCTGAGAATCTGTCCCTCTTTCCCTTCCTCTGTTAGAAAGAAACATATTTGAAGGCAGACTGTTTTTTCTTATTTATGTCCAAAGACTTGTAAAAAATTAAGGAAATACTTAGATTTTGGATTTTGTGCAAAAGCCTTGCCATTATCTTCCACAGGATAGGGAAATTGAAGAAAAGTGGAGGGTCCTAGAAGATAGATAACAGCTCCTTTAGTAGTGTCCTACCAGAGGGCAAGCAATTTCCTCAGAATATAAAAGTAGGATGTCCCTGTGTCGTAATCACGGTGTGTTGATATGTCCAAAAGTCATGTTTCAGCTTCCCAAACAAGAGCTCCTGTTGGCAACTCTAGAAGACCTTCTAGTGACTCAAGCTTATGTTCATAGAGGAAATACAAGCTATATAAACATGGCTTAACCTACGGAGGGGGACACACAAATCCAGTCTGTGAAGGAAATAGAGAACTCCTCCCAGTAAGAATGATTGAACTGTTCCTAACATGAGACAGCTTCAAGTTCTAATGATCTTCAGCACATGGAACATGGCTAAAGATCAGAATTTATCAGATGCTGTAAGATGCAATTGGATATTCTGTTTCCTAAATATTTGTAGCAAAAATACTTTCTTGACTTCAAGTCCACTGCTCATATGAGAGGTCAGGCTGCATATTTACACAGGTATTTGAATGAAATAATTTACAATACACATACCCTTTGGTTTTTTATTATTATTAAAGGCTGCCTCAAGAGTTCCCAAATCTATTTACTTAGTTACTTTTTCACTCAATATTAGAATGTGCTTCGTGTTGGAGAACTGTGTTGGACGGCTGAACATGAAGTCACAGCTAATGATGAGCATTTAGTATCCATTGAAAGAAGGTCAGTCTGAATCATTTCAGAAATGCTCATGCTATCTGTCTCCAGCAGCTGTTGTGGTACGTAGTGAGTACTCTCTGGGCTGCCAGTGAGGGAGCCTTTGAAATTATAGGAGATGAGAAGAGGGATTGACTCATTTTGCATTAAAAATAAAAGGTAGATAAACAGACTTTGCTCTCTGCAAGAGAAGGCCTATGCTCATTGTGCGTCTATCATCTCTAGGGAGTTGACTGGAACAAGGAAAAAGAAAAGGATAGTAGGCTGTAGACTTACATTTTCACTTGAAAATCAGAATTAACTGATTAGTAGAGTTGATCAGTCCTTCTGTGTTTACCAGTTGGATGCTTTGGGGCTTGTGGCTGTGAGTAAAGAACAAGCAGCATATGTTAAATGGAAAGTCTTTTTTTAATGCCAGTTATTACATTTTAATAAAGATCTCACCAAGTTGCTGATAAGCGTTAGAAAGAAAGAAAATACATTCAGTCCCAGCAAGGAAATGTGAAAGTTTATTGCAGCAAGTCTGCCTGGAACAGAAAGTAGCTGTTTCTTAGCAGTAGACAATAAAAAAGTAGCTAAAGTTAACACCAGTTATGCTCAAACCTTCCCACCAATATATGCATAAATAGATCGTGTTGTATGTTGAACATTTCTTCCTCTCATAAAATGTGAACCCGTTCTAATGCACTTGCGTTAATTTACATTATCTCTGTCCTCCATAATTTCACATAATTTCAGGAGTGATGTATCTGTAATATCTGCATAACTTCTCTTACAACTCCAAAAGCTTCTTCCTTTTTAGCATGGGAAATGAGTGAATGCTTCCTGAAGAGAATGTTTACTACAGGTGATTTCTTGCTGTGAGAAATATACACAGTGATTATGCAAAAATATAAAAAGGATTGCATATACACGACTAGATCAGAAAGATGCAGGCATAATGACAGTTCAGTAAGAGCTGTGTGACAACAGTTGGGATGGGTGCTATTTTGTTTGAGATTTGGGGTGGCAATGGAGGTACGTGTGGATAGGGAGATGACGGGAGGCACAGCAGGAGGAGTCACCATTCTGACATGACTGCACACTGGTAGCATGAATTATCCCCTGGGCACAGGTAGATAAGGACTTGGCTCTCTCTAGGAGAAGACACATGCTGGAGCCTTCACTAACAACTGCAGGATTGAAGTTCACATCCCCTGGGAAGACAGCTGTGGCAGTATAGGATCAGTTGTCCCTTTACACCTCTGGCTCACAGCCCTGTCTTTAGCACATGCCTTCAAGGACGTGCTGCATCAGTGGCACTGGCTGTGGGTTCCTGACTGCTGCTGTGGAAGACCCAGCAGCTCAGCTCACACAGATGCAGGAGAGGGCTCTTGGCAGGACTCCGTGTTCATTCTGCTCCTCTAAGCAAGGTAATTTCTGGTGCAAGTTTATAACAAAAAGCTGCAGTCAAAAACATTTTAGAATTCTGCAGAAAGGCGATGATTTTTAGAAACACTTGCCTACTTGTTGTTTGACTTGATTATGTGCAGAAAACTAGGACTTTTCTACACACCTAACAATTCTCTTTAAAGCCTATTATCATCTCCTCCTCAACAAAGGAACTTATAAATTCCACAAACCTTGTATGGTCATACATATTTTTATGGCTAATATGCGTATGGTCAATATGGTCAAAGAGACTACAGTGCTTTCAGTAAGTTAGAGGTGAAGTCCCAGTGGATGCAAATGGAACTTCTACCATTGTCTTGATGGAGGCTGTAATTCCACACCTATTACACTATGTCAGAAAATGCTTCTCCACTTCACAAGAGTTTTCTAGGCTTGCAGAAAATGTTCCTCGATATCTGAACACTTTTTTGAAATTTTGTACATCAATTAGAACATTTGCTTAGAGATCTTGAAGAACTCTGTTTTATTCTCAAATATTTTTGTCTCTTCTTAACTGTGTAGAACCTTACACTTAAACAATCACTCCTGAATAGCAGGGGTTTCTTGATACAAAAATGTCAACCTCAAAAAACCACAGTCTTCCAAGGAACATTGAAAACATCAAGAGAAATATTCAACCTACTTCCTTCTCCCCTCATCTCTACCCCTTGCCATCCACTAAGCTTTGGTTTCAGCAAATGGGCATTTTCTGAGGAAAAAAAGAGATTTCAGTGGAAATTCATCCAGTAGCTATACTTCCTGATAATTCAAAACGTCCTATTATTAGTTCAGGATGTGTTTTTCATCCCTTTCTGGTAGTCACGTATTAGACCATTAGATGATTCAAATGTACATTCTGATTTTCTCTCCAAGCACACTCCCACTATTTCAAACTGTTTGCAGCGGAACCAGTTTAAAGCAAGGCCAAAGGGTAATAAAAATAATTTCCATTTCAGAGGAGGCTTTCTGACCAATTCCAATCTACATGCAATAAAAATGCAGCTAAGAAAAAACATAGCTAACACAAATACAATTACAATGCAAATATTCTTCAAGTAACAGATACATTTAGAAGGTCATTAGGTTGATAGTTTTTCAGAAGAAAGGCAGAAGTATGAATGTATATGTGATGAGCAAAATACTTGATTGCTGTGTAAGAATTACAGAGGAAAACAGCAGAAATTTCAATGAACTGAAAATAGAATGCAAGCTTGCCTAGGTTTATAGGGTAACATAAATTTTATTTTTCTATTTTCCAAGAGAATTTAGAAGCAGCTTTAAATTAGCAAGTGTGCTCAGTAGCATATGTGCCCAGTGTCTGGAAGAAATGATTTCCTGTGGCTTGGTGGGAATGCTTATGTAAATGGACATCTGCAGTATTTGCAAAGGGTCCTAGTCCAACTTCTGTGTGAAGTTTCATGAAAAGTCCCACTGATAATCCTAACTTTGTTTGGCATCACTTAGAAATACAGAGAACCTGAACTGAATTCTGAGGAAATAACATCTCCTCAGTATAGCACAGACAGCATTAAATGCCTTGTCATGGTCCTTTCCTTTATCATATAATTTATCAATCTCATTGCTAAGTGTGAGGAAAGCTGCAAGGAGACAGTCCTAAAGAGATAAGGATTACTGAATCTGTAGTGTAACTGAAATTAATTAATTGGTACAGATAAAGCTTCTGACTTAATTAATCAATGTGAGTGGGCTTTCTGCTAACATTGGAGACAATATCTACTACTCATTGTCTCTAAAAAAAAAAAAGATAACATTTGCACTCAAAACCAACCAGGCAGACTTAAGTTTCTCTTGCTGGCCACTGTCTTTGCTTAAGCTGAGTCAATGGTCTCTGCAGCATGGGCACTGTAGTAATTTGTTACCATGTGTGAAAGAGCTTCTTGGACAACTTTTCATACAGAAATAAATAAATTGTTTGGCCAGAAGAGCTGTGTCTTATTGAAAATGAGATTAACTCAGTTTTCCTGCAAGATTCTAGCTTATGTTTATACTATCACCCCACATATTCCTATCTGACATGGATATGTGAGTTCAGAGTTTTCTGGTCATCTAATAACAGTGGTTGCTCATGGAAGAACTGTGAATACTACAGCAGTTCAACCACAGCCATCAAATCAGCTAGCCATTATCTACTTTTTCCACTTTTCAACCTTCCAACTCTTTCTCTACCTTTGATACTGCTTTCTCCTCTAAATATTAAAAGAAAAATAAAGCTGTAAGGTAAACCAGGTGTGCAAGGTGTGCATTCTGTGGGGCTGTGCTCTTAGAGCTAACAGTGTTAGGTATTCAAACACACAAAATATAATTAACTATTCAAGAAAATTTTCCCCTCCAATTTGTTATACATGCCTGAATGAATGTTAATGGGGTCACATAGCTCTTTGAACTGCTGCTGACAGAACAATAAAGAGTTCCTGTGGTTTTCAAGAAACAGCACAGTATAATTTTGCTTGCTTTGCAAGGGCATTTCTTAATGATATCATTATACCCTCTAAACTCCTAGTCCACTCTCAGAAACTCACAACACTTCAAATGACAAGTTACCTTCTCTTCTCCCTGGGAGAACAGAATCTCAATTATAATTTATAATGTGTTACTTAGTGAATATTCCTTTCCTGTGCCTCTGAGAGGTGCCAGCTATGGTATTTTAATGAAGCACCCCTGTTTTGTAGCCTCTCTACTCTGAAACTAGAACAACAGCCTTTAAAGAGCTAGACCCCTTATCCAGTTTGCTGAATGAGGAAGGCAAATAAATTCCATTCGAACTGTCTTAAAAGACAATGAAAATAACTTAGATTTGACTCTGTTCCAGAGATGTTATGGCTGAACAGTATTGCCTGAGAATGTATAAATAACCTTACTAGTAAACTCCTGCCATCTGTGATAAAATTAATTCAAATGTTTGAAGTATTTTACTTTGGCTGCTTGCACTACTTTGAGCTTGTTTGTTTTGCAAAGATATTCCAGGCAAATTAGCTCAGGAATGTTTGTTAAACTAACAAAATAAGCGAACGTTTCTATTAGCTTGAGTAAATTTATTTGGTATCTACCTCTAAGGATTGCCCAGATGTGTGTGTGTATACAGGAAAAAAAAAGAAAAAAACCAACCCTTTGTAGCAGTGCATTCCTTTTCTTTGATGCTAATGCAGAAAGTACATCTGTAAGATGCCAGGTTTAGACAGAAAGAAAGAAAAAGTCAGGAAAAAAGCTTGCATGCTTATGGGAGATTTTGCAAATTAACCCTTTTTGATGATTTTTTTTTTTTTTTTAATTGGAAATTTTACGTAGTACAAATTCTGTAATAACATCAGAACATGATTTTCAGAAATTAGCTTTTAACAGCAGAGTGTTTCACTGGACACTCACATTGTTGAAAATAAATACATGAATTAAAGGCACTTCCAAACAGTTAGTTGTCAGGCTGCAGTTCTCCTCAGACGAGTATCTCAAATCTGGGTCTACTCAAATTTCCCTGGACTGGTCAGTTAGAATCCGTGCCTCTGGCGTAAACAGGGGCAAGCGATCAAGGATTTCAGTGTAGTGAATGCTCAACTATGTCACCAGCATAACTAACCCTACTGTGGTAACCACAGGCAAAAATTGTTGTCTCCTTTGTTTTGAATATTTGGGAGGTGGTGTCCAAGCCCGGAGAGCAGATTCATGCCACCTCTCCCCAGTCCCTGGAGGCTGTGTTTTCAAGGAAGGCCCCTTTGATCTGCGCTGGTTGGCACACTGAAAGAAGATGTGAAATAACTCTTGGCAGGAACATTTCACTAACGATAAAACAGCTGTTGATTTCTGTGTAGATTACATCCTTTTGAGAAACCTGTCACCTCAGTAGGGACAGCTTTGGAAGATGTAACATAGGTAAAGACTTTCAACCCTTCTCATTTCTTTGCCATTCAGCTGTTGTTGCATGTGAAGCAGATCTCTCACCCTTTAAAAAATTCAAAATGATTTTTGTACATGCTAAATGAAACAAACCACCAACTTGAAAATTGTCTTTTTCTTTTTATCTACTTTTTTGTACTTTCAGTCATGAGCTGGCTTTTCCTCTTCATTTCTCCAACCATTAAAGCACAACAGAGCTTTACAAGCTGAAGTATTGTTACATTGCTGTGATGAGAGATTTTGTGAAGCAGAACAGCTAATGCCATATCTCTTTTTTATTTTTTTTTTTTGGAGATGGGGTTTGGGGTTCTTTTGGTTGGTTAGTTGGGGTTTTTTTTTGTTCAGTATCAGAATTATGTAAATAAGTTCTGCAGCAACACATCAAACATAAGTTTCCTGTCGGGAGGAAGTTTATTAAATAAGTGAAGATCTGATTCTGTTCAGTATGGTTAAAATGAGCAAACAAACAGACACAAACTCTCCCTGATCTCCCCCAAAAGAGGGAAAAAACCCATCCTGGAATGAAATAAAAATGCCTGAGCCAATGCTATGGAAGCTAACAGGAAATCATTTGATATATACTGCCCACCCTCTCTAAGCTACATGTTTCATTTTGAAACAAATCTGTACTTGGAGGCATCAGTAATTATTTCCATTTATTTTCCGCTTCAGTGATATGTAAAGCTGCAGTTTTGATATGGCTTGCCAAATGCCTCTGTTGATTTACATAAAAGGTTCACAGGAGGCAGAAATATTTGCCTGAGGGATAAAAATAAACATATTCAAGCAAACAAGATGCTAGTAAAAATGTAGTAAAATCTGCAATTCAGTGGAAAACTGACAGTATTTTTCCCTGTGCTTATCTGAGCATGACCATGGCAGAGCTTGGAGGATCAAAAGGATGGAGCATTCAGTCATCCCCACTGCTCTATCACCTGCTCCTAAGAGGCACTGTCGACTCTTTTGCAGAGGACAGAGTGAAGGCCTGGTGGGTGGCTGGAGCCACCCACCAAAGTTGTTGGGGGCAGGAGCTACTGAACTAAGGTCTATTTTTTCTCTTGTAATGCCAGAGTGAGCACTGCTGATGGGAAGGGTGGGGAAGGGAGAACCACAGGGCGTTTTTCTCCACTCTCTCACGCAACCCCACCCCCACCC